>PISX010002604.1:0-156199 GCA_004024625.1 Mellivora capensis | reverse complement strand
TTCTGGAATCCCAATTATTCTAATGTTGTTTCATCTTATGGTGTCACTTATCTCTCGAATTCTCCCCTCGTGGTCCAGTAGCTGTTTGTCCCTCTTTTGCTCAGCTTCTTTATTCTCTGTCATTTGGTCTTCTATATCACTAATTCTTTCTTCTGCCTCATTTATCCTAGCAGTAAGAGCCTCCATTTTTTATTGCACCACACTAATAGCTTTTTTTATTTCAACTTGGTTAGATTTTAGTTCTTTTATTTCTCCAGAAAGGGCTTTTAGATCTCCAGAGAGGGTTTCTCTAATATCTTCCATGCCTTTTTCAGCCCGGCTAGAACCTTGAGAATCGTCATTCTGAACTCTATATCTGACATATTACCAATGTCTGTATTGATTAGGTCCCTAGCCTTTGGTACTGTTTCTTGTTCTTTTTTTTGTGGTGAGTTTTTCCGCCTTGTCATTTTTTCCAGTTAAGAGTATATGAAGGAGCAAATAAAATACTAAAAGGGTGGCAGAGACCCCAGGAAAATGCCCTTTAACCAAATCAGAAGAGACCCCAAATCGTGGGGGGGGGGATAAAAAGTTCAGAAAAAAAAAAAAGAAAACAAATAAAGAAAAATATAAAAAAGAAAAAAAAAATATATATATATATATTAGACTGGTGAGTAGAACAGGGTCACCCACTTAATTGTGGGGTATTTTGGTCTCTTAGAAGAAAGTACCTCCCAAAATTTTGAAGAATGAAAAATGTATATAAGGGTAAACACAGTGAAGGGATGGAATATGAGTATAAAGATGAAAAACAAATTTTTTTTAATTTCCAAAAAAAAGGAGTTGATTAAATTGGTTGGGAGAATAAAGAAAAAGAAAGTGGAGAGAATTTGCTCAGGCTGGAGACTAGAACAAGCCCGGAGCTAGATTTAGGGTGTCTTTTGACCCACTAGAGGAAGTTGTACCCCAAATTTTTTAGAATAAAAAACCCTTATGTGAATACAAAAAATAAAGTTAAATACTATGAAGGATAAAATATGACTATAATAATGAAGGTTCAAAAAGATTATTATTTTTTTGGAAAAGGTATTGTTACGATAAACTAGTTAAAAATGTTAAAAAAAGAAAAGGGTAAAAGTTAAAAAAAAATTAGCAGAAAAAGAGAAAAAGAAAAAAAAATAAAATTAAAGAAAAAATTGAATTAACTGCAAGACTAAAGAATCATGGGGAGAAAGCCATGAATTCCGCACTTTGCTTTCTCCTCCTCTGGAGTTCTGCTGCTCTCCTTGTTAAGTGAACTTGGTCTTGGCTGGATTTCTTTTGATCTTCTGGGGGAGGGGCCTGTTGTAGTGATTCTCAAGTGTCTTTGCTCGAGGTGGAATTGCACCACCCTTACCAGGGGCTGGGCTGAGTAATCCGCTCGGTTTCACTCTCGGGAGCTTTGGTTCCCTGAGCGCTTTCCGTAGAGTCCGGAGGACGGGAATGAAAATGGCGGCCTCCCAGTCTCCAGCCCGGAGGAGCCGAGATTTCGGGGCCCCACTCCTCAGTGCGCCCTCAGAGAAAAGCCCTGGCCACTCCCGTCTCCCTCGCCTCTGGCCGCGCTCCGAGCTCACCCAGCCTGCGACCGGTTCAAGGTAACCCCGAGCTGAGAGCTCATTCCTCGGCTCTGTCTCTGTAGCCAGCTTCCCCGCTCCGATACCTGCTAGCTCTGCGACACTCAGACATCCCCGATCCTTCTGTGACCCTGCGGGACCTGGGGCCACGCTGACCCCACGTGGGCTTCACCCCAGTGTAGCCTCTGGAGCGATGTCCCTCCGTGGAGCAGACTTTTAAAAGTCCCGATTTAGTGCTCCGTGGCTCCGCCGCTTGGCAGGAGCCGGCCCCTCCCCCGCGGTCTATCCTCCCGTCCCTTTCGATTCACTTCTCCGCCGGTCCTACCTTCTAGAAAGTGGTGGATTTTCTGTTTCCAGAATTGCTGTTCTTCCTCTCTTCGATCTCCCGTTGGATTTGTAGGTGTTTGCAATGGTTTGATAAGCTATCTAGCTGATCTCCTGCTACCTGATGTCGTCTCAGCTGCTACTTCCCCGCCATCTTGACTCCTCCCCCAATATGTGGTTTATTTTTAAAAGTTACCGAATAATGCTAATTTTTGTAAATATGTGTTCACTGATGGAAAAACACTAAAACGATACACGTGAAGATGCTAAAAATAGACATCTCTGGATGATAGCAATATAAATGCTTTTTAATTGGGGACAGAATATGTTTATTTAGCTTTTAAATTTCCTACATACAAAAATATGTACTACTATGTAACAATAAAAATAGTAAAACAAAAATTGGACAGCAAAAGAGCTGCAAAATATTAAATATACATCATTGTAAAAATTTTTTTTTACTAAATATTGTCATGTAATCGTGGATGAAGTGTACAAATAAAAGTTGTATCTGAACCAAAGAGATATTTAAGTGATAGATTTCTTTACTATCTCCGCTAGTTGAATCAACCTATGTATTCTCAAATTGTTAAGTAGTATATATATAGTATGACTGCAGCAACATGGAGGTATCATACTGGTTCTCTGTGGCCTTGCCATGGGAAGTCCTTAAATATTCTTGGATTGATTGATTGATTATAGATTCATTCCTGGAAAAATAAATGTTAAAAGCCAAAGTTCATCATTAATGGAATAATTTTTAGGGAGTTTATAATTGACATTTAAATACTCTCTGGTAGTACTTATCTGAAGAATTTCTTAATGTTTTCTAGTTCCTGAGAGCAGAAATGGGCCAAGACTACCATTTGGCAAAAAAATTATGTCAGATGAGTAAGTACAAAATACTTATGTTTTCTAATTTTTTTTGTTTCTAAATGTATTCCATAATATGTAAGATGACCTGATTAGTGTAGCCTAGTGAATTCCTTGATAGTGTCTCAGTGATTCCTTATTAGTAAGTTGATTGTATAAAGACTAATTTAGACTTCTAGAATAACTTTGAATGGAATAAACTAACAAAAAGTAATCATCGCTGGAAAATAAGTCAAAATCTTTACCGTCATGATACTGGGTTAGTAACTTTATGCCTTTAGTTTCAAAGAAATGTCAGGGAGTGCAGCAAACCTTACTTAACATGCATTTAGTCCACAAATATTTGAGTGCCTTCATGTGCCAGGCACTGTTTTAGGCACTGGAAATACAGCAGTCAATAAGACAGATAATCCCATGTTTATATCTAGTCCAGCAGATAACAAATTCATATATAATTAACATGTCATAAATGAGAGGTACCATGGGGAAAAATAAAGTAGGGAAGAAAGAATAGAAAGAGGCAAAGCAGTTTTGAGTAAGATGGTCCAAGAAGGCAGGACTTATAGCAAATATGCTAAGATGTTGAGTGTATCTGAGGAGGAACAGCAAGGAGGACTATGTAACCATCATAGAATATGCAAGGGGAAGTGTGACAGGAGATGAGGTCAGAGAGGTTATAGTTTGGAGGTTCTGTAGGTTGCATAGTACCTTTTCGCAATTCGAGGACTTTGGCTTTTTCTCCAAGCAAGGTGTGAAATCACTAGACACTTTTTGAGTAGAGGAATGATCTGCTCTACCTTATTTTTCCTTCTTTCATTGGTTTTTAGTGATTTGACTGATGTATCTTACACTCAGCTCTTGTTTTTCCATTTCTTTTTATTTCTATACTTCATTTTGGAATTTTTCTATTGACTTACCTGTTTTTGAGTTAACCTATCCTGTCTTCTGCTGTGTTCCCAGTCTGCTGTTTAAACTATCCAGTGGTAGTCAGTTAAGCGGCTGCCTTTGGCTCAGGTCATGATCCCAGGGTCCTCAGATGGAGCCCCGTGTCCGGCTCTCTGCTCAGCGGGGAGCCTGCTTCTCCTCTGCCTCTGCTGCTCCCCCTGCTTGTGCTCTCTCTCGCTCTCTATCTCTCTCTCAAATAAATAAATAAATAATTTTTTTTAAAAAAGTAATAAACTACCCAGTGAGTTCTTAATTTCAAAGTTTTTATTTTCCAATCTTAGAAAGTCCACTTAATGATTTTGAAAGATTCCTGCTCTTTTGAAATCCAGTCTTTTTAACTATTTTACCCATTTTTCTATATTAGTCAAATTACTTTGAAAGAGCAAATGGCAGCTCTACAATTAAACTTTATTGATAATAGGACTCAAAATACTAACTAGTGTTAGACCTAAGTCTTACAGTAAAAAGTCCTTGAGTGAAAATTTAGTATTAGGATTGTGAGGACCTGCTCTCACTTGCCTCACACAGACTCTCCACTATGGATACAGTACTACTTAAATCATTAGCTAATTTTTAAAAGGGGTTTCTTGAATGCTTTAACACTAATTTTTTTAATCCAAAATAATTTGCCTTGTATAATCCTTTCAAGCACTTTGACCTTTAGAGCCATCAAATAGATATCCTGATTAAAACTATTTTGGGGTGGTACATAAGCATAGAATTTCTGATCAGAAGGGATACTTCACTACAAGAGAATCATGTCCAGTTGTCTATTTTTATAAATAATGAAGCAGAAGCAGAGAGAGGATAAGCAGTTTGTTCAACTCTTCAGGGATCTAGTGGCACAGCCAGAATCAGAACTCAAGCTGCTGCCTCCCATAGCACCTCTCCTCTCTGAGGACTGCAGTAGAAGTGGGTGTGTCTATAGCTTTCCCCCTCAGTTCTCGGAGTCCCTTGTGGAGCCTAATGATGGAAAAATTTATATGTATTTCCATATCCACCCATCACTTTAGAAAGCCTCTGGCTGAAGCTTACAGAATATATGCCCTGATATCACCACATCTGTCGGTCAGTTTTGGTTGTTGGCCTGCAGTATGCTACTGAAACGTAGGTGCTCAATAAAATGCTTATTGACCAGACTCAAATCTGTGAACACACATTAATTGCCAGGTCAGTGGGGATGAAAAATTTTAAGCTGATCTATCCTAATGGGGTTATGTCCCTGTAAAACATGTCTCTTCCTTCTTCCCTCCCTCCCTTCCTTCCAACAACTACCTATCAAGCACCAGCTCTGTACCAAACATTATGCTGGAATCACAGCACACATGCTCTAAACCATTTTGGGGTTGACATTAACTACGGTTTGCTTTGGTATTTTACTCCTATTGGCTCATCCAGAAATACTAGTCAGTCTTTTCTATCAGTGTCAAATAGCAGTGCCTCAGACTAAGGATTAGACTATAGGAAAGGAGGTGTGGAGAGCCCTAAGACAGGCCCCATGATCCAGGGAACCAGTTGGGAAAGACCACTCCTCCCACGAGGAAGAGGGAATTACTAGAAACTTGGGCAAAGAGGCCCAGAGATGGGAAGAGGGGGTGGGTGCATGGAAAATAGAATTGGCTAGCCCTGAGGCAGATTCTAGCCAATGGTATGCAATTAGGGAGACCCAAGATTAGCAATGTCAAACAAGTTCAAGAAAGAACAGAGAGTTGGAGCTCCTGGGTGGCTTTGTCCTTGAGCCTCTGCCTTCTCTGCCTTTGGCTCAGGTCATGGTCCCAGGGTCCTGGGATTGAGCCCCGCTTCCTCCTTGGGCTCCCTGCTCAGCACAGACGGAGCCTGCTTCTCCCTCTCCCTCTTCCTGCAGCTCCCCCTGCTTGTGCACTCTTTCTGTCTGTCAAATAAGACCTTAAAAAAAGAAAAAAGAAAAAGAACAGAGTTGGAGACACTCTAGAAAGTACTAGTTTGATGCTAAAAGGAAACACTTGGCTGAGGACTGCCCAAAGTTGTTCCCTATGTTCAGAACAACAGACAAAATTAATTTTTTTTTCTAGAATGGACCCCAGAATATTGTGAGTGATTACAGTGTATTGTTTTGTCTTCTTTTTCCATCTTCTAGCTTTTCTATCAGACATTGCCCTTTTTCTCTCTCTGTATATTTATGTATGTAAACAGATTATTTACATTTTTATGTATTTGTTATATTTAGGTATTGAGCACCTCCTAATAATGGGAGCATTCTTAAACACCTTGTTTGATTCTTAAAACAATTCTATGAGGCAGATACTTATGAACCTCACCTTATAGATGAGAAAACCGAGTCTTAGTGAGGAGTACTAATTCACCAGTCACAACTACTAAGAGATAGAGTTAGGATTAGATCCTAAGTCTGGCTTAAAAGCCTCTGATATCCTACTATATTTCCATTTCCTCATTTGGTTAATAAACTTGTATTTCTGGTGGAGGAGGCAGGGATTTGGAAAGGGGGTACTTTTTTGGGTCAACCAGGCTTAAAATGGCTCCTGTGGTCAACTAATATATTTTCTTTATATCTAAGGGAATTGATTTATATAAAATAATGCATCCTTGTGCCTTCTGAAATGTTTTATAAACTCATTTTCTGAATAAAGCCACTGGTCGCTAGTATTGCTATCCAATCACAGTAAAGTCATTTATATCTCCATTGGTCCATTGGGCTTCAGGGCTTCTCTCCTGGCATTCCACGTGCTTGTGGTTTCTTTTCTTTGTCCTGATTTTTAAAAAAAAAATGTATTGGGTTTCCCCAAGAAATTTTGTCAGTGAAGGCTTGAATTTTATCTGTTTTCCACACACAATATTTCCTCAGCCGTTTTCCTGCTGTGTGGTGCAGAACTGATATCCCAGCCACATGCCATTTCTTGCCAGGCATTGGAGGCATCCTGGAAAAGTGGTTTTTAAATTATACTGAAAGTCAAGAGTCCCAAGTACTTTTCTTAGTTCAGCTCATGATTGACTATGAGATTTTTGTCCCAGTCAGTTTTGTTTATTGGTCTCTTTACCTGAAAGAAGGGAACCTGAAGCTCATTCTCCTCAGGGCACAGCAGTGCTGCTCACAGGCAGCCCAACATTTTACACACAAAAATCATTTAGGCCTGGAAGACCTACTTCGTCAATTATATTGTAAGTGTATAAAATAATGGCCTCAAAGCCAAAATGTTTCTCATCACTTTGGTCTAACACAAATACAGATAGATGTATCTTCAGAAGGATAAATACAATGAAGTTTGTTTTCTTTCTTTCTTTCTCTTTTCCTTCCTTCATTCCTTCCTTCCTTCAAGATTTTATTTATCCATTTGTCAGAGAGAGAGCACAGGCGGAAGGAGAAGCAGGCTCCCTCCTGAGCAAGGAGCTGGATGCAGGACCTGATCCCAGCACCCTGGGATCATGACCTGAGTGGCAGGCAGATAGCTTAACCAACTGAGCCACCCAGGTGTCTCATCTTTCTTTTTTTGAGTGAAATAAATAACTTTTTCCCTATTAATCTAGAGTATAATTTTATCTAGGCATGAAAGGACTTTTTTACTATGCACTTATTCCATTTTTTAATGTTTTGAGAGCTCCAGCTCTGTGTCATGCACGCTCCTAGGCATGCCACAGTGAACAAGACCAATGCTCTGTCTAGCCTAGAAGAGCCTCCAGTCTGAGGGATTGAGAGCCCTACGAACAGCAGAAACCCCCAGCTCCTGCTCCGGCTCTTTAGCCAGAAGGAAGCATTCGCTGAATGTTTAGGAAGGAGCCAAGCCCTTCTCTAGATCTAAAACCACTTCCAGAAAACTCATGATAACCAGCGGTATTTGGGCACTAACTGTGAACCAAGGACTGGACTAAGTACTTTATCTACATTATCTCATTGATTCATCAAAACACCCATAAGTGCCCAATAGTGTTATTACAGATAAAGAAACTGAGATACAGAGATATTAAATATTTTCCCAAGGAGACCCAACTAGACAGTGGCAGCACCAGGATTCACATCTGACAGTCTTTCTGCAGGGCCCATACTGGAATCCACTTATGGGCTCAGGTTGGGAACAGCTCCCAGGACACTACCTGAATGTGCTAGAGGCTTTTCTTACCCTTTTACAAACCCTACTAGCCTGTGAAAGAGTAAGGAGAATTTTTTATTAATCACCTAGAACACATACACTTCTGAGCTAAGTTTCAAAGCCTTTCCTTCACTTTGAAAATTGACATTTGCCAGTGGTTTTTGTTAAACCGTAAGAGTAGCTGATCCCATACTCCAGTCTCATGGAATAATCTTAATTCCAACATGAAATTTTCTAAACTATATTTAAGATTTCTTATTAAGTGTTCCATCAAAAAGGATTCCATGGGAATAATAAGTTGGGGAAACCCAATAATAAGTTGGGGAAACATTCTTCACTTTATAAGATTCATAATAGTTATGAACATATTAATGGTTCTGTAAGATCCTGCCGTTGCTCCTACTGTAAATTTTCTCTGATTAGCCTCATTTGACCTAGTTTCCCAAATATGTATTAGTATCTTCAGATTCTAGTATCTCAAGGGGCGAGTTGGAGAAACTGCTCTGAAAAAAAGCTCGGAGCAAGATTTAGACTGCAATGATAAGCATATTTTAGTACAACTTAAAATGAATTGAAAGATACTTTCATTAGAAACCTTAAAAGGGGGGTACCTGGGTGGCTCAGTGGGTTGAGTCTCTGCCTTCGGCTCAGGTCATGATCCCAGGGTCCTGGGATCGAGTACCATATTGGGCTCTCTGCTCAGCAGGGAGCCTGCTTCTTCCTCTCTCTCTCTGCCTGCCTTTCTGCCTACTTGTGATCTCTCTCTGTCAAATAAATAAATAAAATCTTTTAAAAAAAAAGAAAAAGAAACCTTAAAAGGTGTCTAAATACCTATAGGATCCTTAAAAGCAGCTTCTGAGCAGGCGCACAGTCATGCTAACCTAGATCAATGGTAAAGTTATGTAGGTAGATTAAGAGAGATACTGGTTTGGTGTGTCAGAATGAAAGCCATATGGGATGATGTCCTAGGAGCACCAGAGCCTAGATGAACCATCCACGATTATTTGTCTTTGTTAGCCAGGTGAATGGCACACTTGATGTTTCAGTGCCCCCTGGGGGCCATTAAGATATTACATGGGAGTCACAACATTAAGTGGATAAAGCAGAGTTATGAATACTCCTCAAGGAGCCCAGTCTTCTCATTAGTGAAGCCTCCACATTTGCCTGATATGTCCCTTGTTTGGCTATAGTCAGAAAACACTTTGTCTACAAGGCATGTGAGGAAAGCCTCATGTGATGGAGATTGCATTTTTGAGACAGGAGGTAGAAAATATCATGAGAATTCTTTCTCTTACAATGCAGCTATGATAAGTAGAGCATTTCCTCTATTTGCACTTAGGGATTCCTGTGGAATAATTGTTGGTATTTATTGCTTTGTGTATGTTCACTTACTCTGATTGACAGCTCCAGTCTCACTCTGAGGAGCCTGTTTGCTGAAATACTTTGAAGATTACTAACAAATATTCTGTTGTTTATTTTCAGTCCTAATCTATGAACCAGAAAATCCTGAGGCCAAGGAGTTTTTCTCACTTATCGAAGAAATGTTGCTGATGGGTAAATTTTAAAAAACTGAAGTTCCTTCTTTCTGAGAGAACTAGAAGCAGTCACTATTTAAAAACCTACCATCCCAGGGGATTGGTGAAGCACACCCTCAGGAAGTGGTTAAGAAAAGGCTAACTATTGTCTTGGGATGGTTTAATGAACCTTTGTGAGTGGTGCTTTGTGGGTGGTCCAGGTAACTCCCCTTCCCCCATTGTGGGGTAGAACTGCCCAAGTCAAGCAGGCTCCCTGGTCACCAGGCATCAGGCACTGGCAGAGTCTTCACAAGGAACAGAACATGCTAACTGCTGCACATGTTAGAGGAGCTATCCCACAACTCCAGGGAAAACCAATACCCTCTAAATTACCCTACATCTCACTCCTGTTCTATTTAATTAAGAATTATGGTGACAATAGTAAAAAAAAAATTGTATAGACCTATGTTTTAAATTTACTCTAAATCCATAAACATCTTTATACTAGTAAGACTATATTCTTCTTCGTACCACTACCTACTTTGACCCTACATACAGTCAGCAAAGTTCATCTCAGTCCTCATGTTCCAAAGATAGACATTTCTTTTTTTTTTTTTTTAAGATTTTATTTATTTATTTGAACAGAGATCACAAGTAGGCAGAGAGGCAGGCAGAGAGAGACAGAGAGAGGGAAGCAGGCTCCCTGCAGAGCAGAGAGCCCGATGTGGGACTCGATCCCAGGACCCTGAGATCATGACCCGAGCCGAAGGCAGCGGCTTAACCCACTGAGCCACCCAGGCGCCCCAAAGATAGATATTTCTTAGTAGAGGGAGAAGCAAGGAGAGTTAAGATTTTTCAAAGAGTAGTAATGTCAGGAACATTTTAAGCAATTCTCTTCCTTTCCATGGCAGAGAAATCTCAGAAGCCTGAGGAAGATGATGAAGATAGTGAAGAAGACAGTAGTGGTGAGAGTGAAGGAGAAACCAGTGAGGAGCTAAGTGAAGAAAGCTCCGACGAGTGTGAAGACGGGTGATGAAAGTTGCTACTGTGGTTCAGTCTTCATGTATTTTCATTACCGAATACCATGGAAATATAAAGGACAAAGCTGCATTTTAATCTGATCCTTATTTGTCACACAATTCTTATAATTTTATCCATACTGGTTTGAGCTCCTTCCTAATATTTAGGTTCTCCCTCTATGTGAGTTACTCAGAGAGGAAATTAATAATTGAAAATGCTTACATAGCACTCACTGTGTGCCAGTACTGTTCTGCACACATTAGTGCACTTAATCCATTCAGCTTAAAACAACCAAATTTATTATCTAACAGTTCTGGAGGTCAGAAATCCAAAATGAGCCTCACTCAGCCAAAATCAGGGTGTCAGCAAGGCTGCTGGCCACTCTCTGGAGGCTCTAGGAGACCATCTCTGCTTGCTTTTTCCAACTTCTAGAGCTTATGTACAGTCTTGGCTCAAGACCCCTTCCCGCATCTTCAAAACCAGCAACATCTTGCCGAGACGACTTTATGTTATCTTCTAATTCTCGTTCCCTTGTGTTGTCATTTTTGCTAAATTAACATCTGTTTAAGGAGAGCCCTGGTATGTCAGATGATGCTTCCAGAAAGACCACAAGGGAACGTGAAATAGAGAAGTTTATGACAGGTCCTGGGGGAAGGACACAGCATGCATCAGAGGGGCTACATAGGGAGGTCAAGTTGCAGACCAGAAGTGGACAGCAGGACCTGGGGCATGCCTTTAGTAGGGCCTTGAGTGGGGTGATTTTGGGGTTCCCAGGCTAAGTTGGATTGACCAAACAAAAAAGATCAGGGTTTTGGTAAGCTCCGTGGGAGTCTTATCTAAGAGGTGCACAGGGGAAGCAGTTGGGAGGTAGGACAGACTATCACCAGGGGCATTGGGGAAGTTGTATCAGTTTACACTTGTGATTCTGCAGGCTAGTATCTAGTGCATGGGTAGTTATGTGCTTGAGAGAGGGCTAGTGCGCTTCAAAATGGATATGAAGGCAGCAATAATATGGAATAGTTTAGTTAAACTCTCAACACTCTGCCTCCTCCTTCCACTTTTAAAGATTTATTTGGGGGCACCTGGATGACTCAGTTGGTTAATCATCTGCCTTCAGCTCAGGTCATGGTCTCAGGGTCCTGGGATTGAGCCCCACATCTGGCTCCGTGCTCTATGGGGAGTCTGCTTGTCCCTCTCCCTCTGCCTCAACCCCCTGCTCATGCTCTCTCTGTCTCTCTCTCAAATAAAAATCTTAAAAAAAAAAATTATGGGGGAGGGGCAGAGGGAGAGAAACAGACTCACTGCTAAGGGAGGAGCCAGGCTAGGGGCTTGACAAGGGGCTTGATCTTACGACCCTGAGATCATAACCTGAGCTGAAATCAAGAGACGGATGCTCAGCTGACTGAGTCACCCAGGCGCTCTATCTTCTTCCAATTTCAAAGACACTTATTTGTTAATTCCATTGGTCACATCTAAATAATCCAGGATAATCTGTAATCTTCCCTATTTTACAGTCAGCTGATTCACAACTTTAATTCAATCTGTAATTTTAATTGCCCTTTCCCATGTAACCTCATATACGTAGGAGTTCTGGGGATTCAGACATACACATCTCTGAGAGTTCTGGGGGGCATTATTCTGCCTACCATAGGAAGCAATGAGTAAGTATTCATTTTTTGGAATTCATGGTATGGAGTTGGAAGAAACACTTTGGTTGGAAATAGATGCCTTAATTAGGAGTCATCAGTTTAGACTCTATTAGATAACACATAAGGGAAGTATCTCTCTGATTAGAGATAGTAATGAAAGATAAGGAAGTGATGGCTCACAGAGAAAGTGTAGTCTGACCAGAAGAGGACTGGAAATACAATTCTCCTAAATGATAAACAACATTAAAGTGGTAGTCCAAGAAAGAGAAGTGCACAAAGGAGAGAAAAGAAGAGCCAGCAGGAAAATCAAGAAAGTGAATATAGTGGGTGCTACGGTTGTCCGCTCAGCATCTCTCCCTCCCTGCATCTTTGCTGAGAGAGCCCTGACTCTGTTAGGGTCTTCGCTCCACACACACACGTAGCCATGGGACTCAGGGAGGATGGTCTCAGCCAGTCAGTACATGGCATTTCTTTGGTAACTTACTATTCCAAAGTGGGACACGTGACCTACATTGGCCCAGCCAGACCAAGGACTTTATTTCATGGGAGGAGAGATTCCTCCATCCCTCTGGTTAGGAACTGGGAAGCTTGCCGCCCTACCTCCTGCTGGCAGCGGCTGGGTGATGATGAGGGGACTGAATCTTAGGTTGAAGCTGATGCTGTGGACGGTAGAGCAAGAAGAACCTAGACTTCCGGTGATGTTCAGCCACGCAATTAACTGCTCTAGAAGCCCTCTGTTAGGTGAGAGAGCTTTCTTATTATTTAAACTGGTTTGGATTGAGGCTTTTTAATTTGCTGCCAAAAACATCCTAACTACTTATGGGTACTGCCAAAGAAATGCAGCAGAACGTCTAGGTCCAGAAAGATCTGCTTGGCCAAACATCGTAAAGAGGACAAGTAAGATAAAAACTAGACAGGGTGTTGCAGAGCAACAAAGAGGCAGTTGGGGACATTGGGGAGAGCAGTGTCAGTCGAGCAGGGTGGGGGAGAGCCATGTTTCAGGGAGTTTGCCCTGGAGTTGAGGAAAAGGAAAGCAAGGAGTCTGATTATAAAGGAAATGATGAAGAATTGTTGGAAGACACAAGGGAAAAGGAATTTTTTTTTAATGTTTAAGATGAGCAGGTTTAGTAGGAAGGATGATGATTACATGTACTGATTAACCATTATGCACTAGGCACTGTACTAAGCATTCCATAAGTTAATGTTTTTCATCTTTATAATACCTGTACAGGGTGGGCATGATCTCCCATTTACATTTGAAGTAACTGGGGTCTAGAGAAATTGAGTGTAACTCTCTCAAGATCATATACCTGGGAATTAACAGATTCAAATCTAGGGATCTTTTTGGGGTGTGTGTGGTGGTTTCATAACTATTTGACCATCTGGTCATTTCTTATCCACACTGACTGACTAGGTGTTTGAAAGTGGTGATAGGTACATAAGTATCTAATGTATATAGAGTTTATTTGGCAAATCTTCATCCTCATTCCATTTTCTGGCAGACTGCATGTAAATACAGTATATTCCTTTATGGGGCATTCCCTATTTTCTTTGTTGAGCCTCATGTCGATGAGTACATCAGGAATTCCCATCTCCTCCATGGCAGATTTCCAGATCTCTGAAGGTCTGAAGAACATACCTCTTAAAGCCATATATATATATATATATATAAAACATAGTTATACATATACATAGTCATACATAAATATAACATAGTGCCAGATATGAAGGAAAGCCTAGATCTACTGGGAATGTTTTGGGTTTCTGGACAAGTGTCCTATATCATGGGGTATTAAGAGTTCACAGGAGGCGGATAGGATGAGGCTGCCAAGGCCAGACTAAGGAGAGGACGTTCTCTCTGCACTTGTGAACGTTGATGGTGTGATCCCTGGTCTGGTCACTAGCTCACTGGTGGCAGAGGGGCCCTTCTCACTGCCTCACTGCTCTTCTTTGTGAGAGAGCCATTCTGCTGGGTCCAGGTTGGAAAGGGAGAGTGCAAGGTATTCCAAGACCAGGTTGTATTAATCTAACACTGCCCTACCCTTCATGCCTGTGCTTTCCTCCCTGAAAGGTCAGTAGGGAGGAACAGTTTGAAGAAAGGGAGATGATTTGTGAAGTAAAGCCTACCTAATATCTCCGAAAATGCATGTAACATAACCTTATTGTGTGGTGGTTGGTTCTGTTGCCCCAGCAGTCCAAGCATGGAACCACAGATGCCTCTCCTTCTTTCTCCAGTATTGGTCCTTATAAACCCTTCAGTTATCCTATATTCTTTATATATTAAACAAGGTGACAATCTGCATTCCTTTCACTGAAGTGTGGTTTTTTTTCCCTTTAATTTTACCCTGGTTGATCTGTAAGGTATATGTCATTTTGGTATTTGCCTAAAATACTGATGTTCAATAAGATTGAACGCTTGAATATAACTCATAGTGCCAGATATGAAGGAAAGCCTAGATCTACTAGGAATGTTTTGGGTTTCTGGACAAGTGTCCTATATCATGAGGTATTAAGAGTTCACAGGAGGCGGGTAGGATGAGGCTGCCAAGGCCAGACTAAGGAGAGGACGTTCTCTCTGATTGGCTTTCCTAACGAACTCCGCAGCTGCCATGGGATATGAGTTGTAATGGGGCTAACTTTGGTTTAATACCTGCCGTATCTCTGAATATCCTATGTAAGACAATATATTCTTACCATTCAAGCCTATTTGTTTCAGATTTTCTATTACAGTCCAGAGAGTCCTACCCAATGCCCATGCCACAGCATAACAAGCATGAGAACAATAAAATCCTCTTAAGACTATAAGCCAAACTGGGCTCTTAAGTTTACCCTCAGGTCTCCAAGGAATCATGGCTACTCAAAGCCGGGAAAGGGGAATTGGTGGAACCTTGGGCCAGTTCATAGTATGTGTAAAATAGAAATATAGGCATACCTCATTTTAGCATGCTTTGCTTTATTGCACTGTGTAGATACTGCAGTTTTTTACAAATTGTAGGTTTGTGGGGAACCTGCATTGAATGGGTCTCGGTGCCATTTTGGTAATTCCCACAATATTTAAAACATTTTCATTATTATATTTGTTATGGTGATCTGTGTGTGATTTGGTGTCACTATTGTAATCATTTTGGGGTGCCATAAACTATGCCCATATAGGACAGTGAACTTAATCGATAAATGTGTATGTTTTGACTCTACTGACCTACTCTTCTCTCTCTCTCCCTGTCCTCAGGCCCCCCTATTCCTTGAGACACAATAATGTTGAAACTAAACCAATTAATAACCCACGATGGCCTCTAAGTGTCCAAGTGAAAAGAAGAGTCACATAGCTCGCACTTTAAGTCAAAAGCTAGAAATGATTGGGCTTACTGAGGAAGGCATATTGAAGGCTGAGATGGGCTGAAAGCTAAGCCTCTTGCACCAGAAGGTCAAGTTGTGAATACAAAGGAAAAGTTCTTAAAGGGAATTGAAAGTGCTAATTCGGTGAACATACAAACGATAAGAGAGTACAACAGCCTTCTTGCTGATATGGAGAAGGTTTTAGTGGTCTGGATAGAAGATCAAACCAGCCACGACATTCCCCTAAGTCAAAGCCTAATCCAGAGTAAGGCCATAACTCTTTTCATGTCTCTGAAGGCTGAGAGAGGTGAGGAGGCTGCAGAAGACGAGTTGGCTAGCAGAGGTTGGTTCACAAGGTTAAAGAAAAAGCCATCTCCCCAGCATAAAAGTGCAAAATGAAGCAGCAAGTACTTGTGTAGAATTTGCAGCAAGTTATCCAGAAGATCTGGCTAAGATAATGAATGAAGATGGCTACGCTAAACAACAGATTTTCAATGTAGACAAAGCAGCCTTCTATAGGAAGAAGATGCCATCTAGCACTTCCATAGCTAGAGAGAAGTTAATGCCTGGTTTCAAAGCTTCAAAGAAAAGGCTAACCCTCTTATCAGGGGCTAATGAAGCTGGTGGCTTGAAGCTGAAGCCCATGCTCACTCACCATTCTGAAAACTTAAGGGGCCTTAGTTGGTGAGGATACTGAGAAAGGGGAATCCTCTTACACTGTTGGTGGGAATGCAAACTGATGTAGCCATTTGGAAAACAGTATGGAATTGCCTCAGAAAGTTAAAAGTAGAACTGCCCTACGACCCATCAGTTACACTACTAAGTATTTACCAGAAGGATACAAAAATAATTCAAAGGGATACATGAACACCTATGTTTATAGTAGCATTAGCAACAATAGTCAAATTATGGAAAGTATGCAAATGTCCATTGACTGATGAGTGGATAAAGAGGGACACACACATACTGGAATATTACTCAGCCATCAAAAAAAATGAAATCTTGCCATGTGCAACGATGTGGGTGGAGCTAGAGAATATAAAACTAAGCAAAATAGAGAAAGACAAACACCATATGATTTCACTCATATGTGGAACATAAAAAACAAAACAGACAAACATAGGGGGAAATAAAGAGAGGAAAACCAAGAACAGACTCTTAATGATAGAGGACAAACTCCTGGTTACCAAAGGGGAGGTAGTTGGAGGGATGGGTCAAATAGGTGATGGGGATTAAGGCATGCACTTGCTATGATGAGCACCGGATGACATATGGAAGTGTTGAATCACTAAATTCTACACCTAAACTAATATTACACTGTATGTTAATTAATGAATTTAAATTAAAACTTGAAAAAATAAGGGCCTTTAAGAATTATGCTAAATCTACTCTGCCTATGCTCTATAAATGAAACAACAAAACCTGAATGACAGCATATCTGTTTATAAGATGGCTTACTGAACATTTTAAGCCTACTGTTGAGACCTACTGCTCAGAAAAATAATCCTTTCAAAATATTACCACTCACTGACAATGCACCCAGTTCCCCAAGAGCTCTGATGGAGATGTATAGTGAGATTAATGTTGCTTTCATGCCTACTAACACATCCATTTTGCAGTCCAAGGATAAAAGAGGAACTTTTAACTTTCAAGTCTTATTGTATAACAAATACGTCTTATGGACTATAGTTGCCTGCCATTGATAGTGATTCTTCTGATGGATCTGGGCAAAGTAAATTGAAAACCTTCTGATAAGGATTCAACACTGTAGATGTCATTAAGAACATGCGTGATTCATGAGAAGAAGTAAAAATATCAACATTAACGGGAGTTTGAAAGAAGTTGATTCCAACCCTCATGGATGACTTTGAAAGGTTCGAGACTCAGTGGAGGAAGTAATTGCAGATGTGATAGAAATAGCAAGAGGACTAGAAGTGAAGCCTAAAAATGTGACTGTATTGCTGCAATTTCATGATAAAACTTGAACAGATGAGGAGTTCCTTTTTTGTTTTTTTTTTAAGATTTTGTATTTGAGAGAACGAGACTGAGAGCACAAGCAGGGAGGAGGGCCAGAGAAAAGAGGGAAGAGCAGACTCCCCACTGAGCAGGCAGCCTGATGCAGGATCCTGGGGTCCCGGGATCATGACCTGAGTTGAAGGCACATGTTTAACCGACTGAGCCACTCAGGCGCCCCTGAGGAGTTGTTCCTTTGGCTAAGCAACCAAAGTGGTCTCTTGGGATGGTATCTATTCCTGGCGAAGATGGTATGAAGATTGTTTAAATGACAAACAAGGATTTAGAATGTTACATAAACTGGGATGCCTGGGTGGCTCAGTTGGTTAAACAGCTGCCCGTGGCTCAGGTCATGATCCCAGCGTCCTGGGACCGAGTCCCACATTGGGCTCCTTGCTCGGCAGGGAGCCTGCTTCTCCCTCTGCCTCTGCCTGCCATTCTGTCTGCCTGTGCTCCCTCTCTCTCTGACAAATAAATTTTTTTAAAAAAAGAATATTACATAAACTTAGCTGATGAAGCAGTGGCAGGGCTTGATAGATTGACTCCAGTTTTGAAAGAAGTTCTGCTTTGGGTAAAATGCCATGGAACAACATTGCATGCTACAGAGAAGTTGTTCGTGAAAGGAAGAGTCAATCAATGCAGCAAATTTCATTATTGTTTTATTTTAATAAATTACCATTGTCACCTTAACCTTCACCAACCAAAACTGATTGGTTAGCAGCTGTCAACATCTAGGAAGGAAACTTCACCAGCAAAAAGATTATGACTCACTGAAAGCTCAGATGATGGTTAGCATTTTTTAACAAAGTATTTTTGAGTTAAAGTTTGTATGTTAGATTTTTTAGACATAATGCTAACACTTGATAGACTACAGTATAATGTAAACATAACTTTTATATGTACTGGGAAGCCAAAAAATTCATTTGACTTGCTTATTGTGATATTTGCTATATTGCAGTGGTCTGAACCTGAACCCTCAATATCTTCAAGGTATACCTGGTGAAACTGGTTTGAATGGTTATCCCCGGGTTAGGTAGTTGAGGAGGGGAGATAGGTAAAAGAGTTTATTTTTAAATTTATACTTTTTATTTATCCTCTTTTTTTTCCCCACGGGCATGCATAACTTTTTTATTGTGATAAAATATTCATAACATACATTTTACCATGTTAACCATTTTAACTGTATAGTTAAGTAGCATTTAGTATTTTCATATTGTTGTAATATCACCACTATCCATCTCAAGAACTTCTTCATTATCTCAGACTGAAACTCTATACCCAATAAATAATAACTTCTATTCCCCCTCCCTCCAGCCTCAGACAACTATTGTTCTACTTTCTATCAGTATGAATTTGACCATTGTGGGAACCATATGTACATGGAATCTGACAATATTTTCCTTTTTTGTGACTGGCTTATTTCACTTAGCATAATATCTTCAAGATTCATCAGCATCCATAGTATATATCAATGCTTCATTCCTTGTTAGAGGTAAATAACATTCCACTGTGTATATATCACATTTTGTTTATCCATTCTTCCATTGATCGACACTTGGGTTGGGTCCACATTTTGGCTATTGTGAACGATGTTGTAATGAACATGGGTGTACAAATATCTGCCCAATACTACAAACTTTTTAATTAAGCCTAGACATGAAGGAGGGGGACGGAAATCTGGAAAAATATTAATAAAAAGTTTAACTATGGTTGTGTTTGGATGATGGATGAGGTTATTTCATTTCATTATAGAGTCATATAATTTCTTTAACAATTACATATTATCTTAAAGGGAAAAAATATATATTGTTTAAAACAAAGAAACTTTAAAAAAGTTAAGGTAAAACTGACCTGAGGTATAGAAAAGTTAATACAAGGCAAAAAAGAAACAACAGATCAATATTTGTGTATGTGAGCCATTTTAGCAGGCCTTAGTATTCTTTTTGGTATGCTAGAAGCTTCTAATAAGGATAAATACTGATAAGTAAATAAATATGTCATTATGTTCAGAAAAGAAATGTCATCTGATATAGAAACTTGCTGATCTTCATAGAACAGTTAATATACTCACAAACTTGCTTACCCTTACACTTAATTGGATAATTTAAGTAGCAAAAATTGCAATCTATCATTAATAGCGCCACCCCAAAGTCCCTATTTTCTTAGAATTTATTATGTAGTTCCTATTGCTGAATAACTGTACAAATATGTTTTCAATTGTAGGGGCCAATGGCAGGCCACCCCAAGATAGGCCACTTTGGCAGAAAGATTCTTTTGAGTTAAAAAGCAATTTTAAAAAAGCCCACAAAAACCCCCAGCAGATTCAGAAAAAGCTCTTTACCTACTCATCAGCTGCCTAAAAAGAATTTAGATAGAGGGCCCACTCCAAGAAGAGAACTGTCACCATACATAACTACAGTATAATATGAAATAGGTGTGGTAGACAAGGAGGAACCTAACAAAGCCTATTTGATCAAATCCTCTATGTCGCATTGTTCCTAAGTGCCTCAGCAAGCATTTGTTGGTAAACAGTGTTTACTCTTTTTCACCTTCCTGTGAATTGCATTCCTTCCCTTTGAGGTCCCAGACTCCTAATCTCTTCTTCTTAGTTCATGATATATATTCCTCATTTTGCCTGCCTGTCTTTGGAATTTCATGTCTGTGTGGATTTCCTATAAGTACAAAATGAAATTTCATTTTCTCCTGTTCATCTGTCTTGTATCAGTTTGATTCTTTGTCCAACTAGAAAGATCTTGAAAAGCAGAGAAAATTATTTCTTCCCAACAAATAGTTGGTTAGCTTCATGGGCTCCTTTCCTCCTTTTTTAATATTTTAACTTGCCTCCTCTTCTACTCTGAAATGAAGTTTTTTCTGTTTCATACTCTCAGGTCCCTAAGTGTATCTTCACCTCTAATAAAAATTATTTTAAACGTCTTTCCATAAAAAGGATTATTTGAAAATGATAACTTGATAAATTTCATAGTACCCTGTCTACCACTGGACAGTGTATTATAAGAAAAATCTCTTTTTCATCATAACAGTCACCAAATTCAGTTTCTTCCTGTTGGTGTCAGAAGAACTTACCCAAAGGTGAGGAATACACAAATCAGCAGGTAGCATCATCATCCTAAAGCTACCTTCTCTTAGTTTGTAACCCACCAGTGAAAGAAAATAAGAAGAAAAATATTTAAAAATAATGTACCAAACAGGATTAAAAGAACACTTTGAGAAAGTCTCAAAGTAAAAGTAAAACTTGCTAAATTGAGATCTTTTACAACCATTAAAGCAATGGCTTAAATACTAATGTAACTGGTGGCTCTTCGTAGGCTAGTTGAGGTCCTATAGATGGCTCTGACTTTTTGAGACTTATTTCTTCCTTCTCTACATTTTCTGTTCAACTCATCTGAATCCAGATATAACAAGAAAAACAACGGATGCAAAATGACTGCACACTCATTCGTCAGTTGCTAGGGGCCTTCCAGATGGCCACCTGAAGATTTTAGGAATATATTGTCTATTCAGCTGCTTGTCTATGATTTGTCCCTGGCTTTGAAGTTAAGATAATGTTCCTATAGCACCAGTGAGAAGATGTTGATTATCATTTAACCCACATATTTTAGGCATTGATTGATATTTCAGGTTGTGCAGATCTAAAGGGTCCCCGACTTACCCAAAGACAAAGAAAACAGGACTTCAGTCTTGGAACTGAGGGTAAGATAGAAAGAATGAGCTCCAGGTGACTAACTGCTTTGGAGAAACCCATGGTACTGATTTGCAGATGATAGAGGTGAGAATTTTGGCTGTGCATATATTCCAGTGAGCTCTTACTTGTAAGTTCTTGAAATAAAAGGGACTAAATTTCCAGTTTTCTTCCATGAAAAACTGGCCAGGATTAGGGTATGAACCCAATCTGAAACAGAAATTTAAGTTCTCAGATTTTCCATGACTGAGTCAGAACCTTCCAGAACCTTCTCATAAACAATAGTCCATGGGGTGCCTGGGTGGCTCAGTGGGTCAAAGCCTCTGTCTTCGGCTCAGGTCATGATCTCAGGGTCCTGGGATCACATCCAGCTCTCTTCTCAGCAGGGAGTCTGCTTCCCTCTCTCTCTGCCTGCCTCTCTGCCTACTTGTGATTTCTGTCTGTCAAATAAATAAATAAAATCTTAAAAAAAAAATTAGTCCTGGTCACTTAGATCTAAAAACAAAGGCTAACTTCTTGTTATATTAAAGTTACAAGCTCTTGCACTGAAAGAAATGGATAAAATATTATTGTAGCCATTCTCCCATTCTATACCATTTCACCAAATCATCTTATGTGGGAAATCAACTTTCTTGCATCCCACTCTTTTGAGAAAAGACTGATTTTTGCCTTAGTTTTTTGCTGAGAGAAGAGCACAAAACATAGATACATCTTAAAAGCTCTCTGTCAGAATTGCAGTCCAGATCTGTTACTTCTTCCGTCTCCACTTTTGCAGTGAAATATCTTGGCTCTATCAAAGAGCTCCTTTCCTAAACCCAACTTTGGGGAAAGAAATGGATATTCACATTCCCTTCTCTTTCACCAAAGGGACAGAGACCCTGGGTGCTTCAGACCACTTCCGGCAGCATCTCTCAGCATTTTAATTAAACAGGGCTGCTTTGTGAAATATGGCAGGGTAGTAAAGTGAACAGGAAGGGCCCGCAGTTTTCCTTGAAGAACAGCTCCCTTGTGGGGGCTGTAGTTTCCTCTCAGAAATTGTAATCTATCGCCACCTGCTGGTCCCTCTGTCTGCGTGTTTGGAAGAGCAGGAATCGGGTTTAAAGATTGACCCAAGATTTGCCCAAATACAAATCACTGTGTCCTCCTTGATTAATTTCTTTAATATTAGAATATTTTCACCTTTTGAATACCAAGGAGGAAGGAACCATTGGACGATTATCTGAGGAACTCAGCTCTCCTCATTCGGAGAAAAGATTGTAATTTCCGGAGTCCTTTCCGGCGTTCTGGCTGAAATCCTGACTTCCCCACTACCCTTTTAACCCTTTCTTGCCTCTCAGGAGTGAGTATGGTGTGGTCTGTTGAGGTAGGGGTGTCGATTTAGCGATGGTCCTCAAAGTCCAGAATAATTTGGGAACTATCTTTAAAGTACACAAACACACCGAATAGGCTTTAACCTCGACTTAAGAAAAGCCGAGTGTGAGGTTAACAACGCTTTCCACAGCCCTCGTCTCAAGAGACAGACGTTTAAACGGTGAGCACTGCCATTCCCCCCCCCGCTTTTTTGGTCATAAATTAGGTACTTAAAATAGACCTTAAAGAGCCAGCTGAAATGAACCAACGCCATGGCTCCAAATTATCTTTCCTGGAAGCTAAAAACGCTAAATGCGTTAAAAAAAAAAAAAAAAAAAAAAAGAGTGACATTTCTTATTTACTCACCTTGACGTGGACCATATTTTACGCATAAAAATCTCCCCCCGCCTGTGCGGGCCCCCTTCCACGCCTTACTCTCCTCCCACCCATTCCCTTTTTTCTTTTGCTGAAGGCTCAGCTCCAAATCCGATTGGAATATCTTTAAACATCCTTGGGAAAGGGTATTGTGGGCGGAGGGTCATGTTCCCAAGTCCCAGCCGTCGCTGACCTAAAGGAAGGTTGTTCTGGGTGGACAGGATCCAGTAGCCGGGGCTGCAGGCTCGGAAACCCCTAACACCCAAGAGAGACCTGAGGGCTCATGCTCGCCCACTCCTTCCGCCTCTGGGCTCCGCGGTCCCATTTCTTCAAAGCTCTAAACCTTACATCAAATGCAAATGAAACAGCTGGGCGGACACCACTCCCTTCCGGACCACCCCTTACCACCAGTTCGAGTCCCTGTAGAGGATATCTATTTTCCACCCCCATCGTCCACAGCATCTCCTCCCCACACACCCAGGAGTAATAACAGATAAAAAGAATAGTGAAAACCAAACAAAAATATGAATTCCAAATGTTCTAAAGAGCCAAAAGACAACCACAACCACCCTCACTACAAATTCTTACCGAGGAGAGGACGAAATACTCTATTCTCCCAGCCCCCACTCCAACAGGGAAAAAACACAGCAGTTACCGTCGGGAGGGAGGCGGGCGGGGTGTGTGGGGCGGGCAGGCTGAGAGCTGGTGAGTGAGACCTACTAAGCGGAGGCCTAAGGGACAGGACGGCGGGTGCTGTCCGTGGTACTGACAAAGCCTTGTCCTGTCTCCCAACTCAGTGTGCTGGAACTGGCTGTTAACTCCAGGCCCTTAGTTCCTTAACATCTCGCTGAGCCCATGAGTCTAGATTGGAATGGGAGAGAATTGGAAATTAAACCAAAACCGTAAGTCCCCAAGTCTCTTACTTTCCCTAACTGGAATGTTAACTCCACTGGTGCAGAAATAGTATAACTTACTGGAACAGTGTAAAACTCCCTGAGAACAGAGCCTGTCACATAGTAAGTGATTAATAAATATTCGTTAATTACCTAATTTCTAATATTTCGTTAAACATTTTTAAATTAAGGACGAGACTTCACTCCCTCCCCCTCCATAAAGGAGAAAGGGAGGGATGTTCTCGCAGTTGGACGGACTCAACTTTCATTTGTAATACCTGCTTTTTGTAGATTTCTTTTACGGGATCATTTTCTCGGCTAAAGCGTTGGGGTGAACATTTTGGACACTGGGGTCAGAAGAGGGAGTGGCTGGAAATTTCTGAGTCTCCAGCCACAGGTGAAAGTAAACGAATCTTCCTTTCCCGGGAATCTCAGGTCTTGGGAGAGGGTTGAAGAGACAGCAAGCAGGCATCTTTCTGGAACAACGGACCCTGAGGGGCATGGAGATTTGTTGCCTCCTCCCGTCAGTCTCCTTGCGTCTTCCATGATTTAGCACAGGCACTGAGCTCTCTGATTGGTGCAACCATCTGATTTAGGGAGGCTTGAGGAGGGGACGTGGGTGGAATTCTGAGCCTTATTTCGGAGTAAACCGCACATTTCAAGCCTAGCGGTGCAAGGTTTTGAAGGGACCTTTCCTTCTCGTGGAGTGGGCACGCCCACCTTGCCCAGCCGGAGCTCTGGCGCCCAGAGCTGCTGTGACTACCCGCCAGGCCGTTCAGGATGCTTTTGTGTCCTTAAAAAGTGCCCGAGCTTTTATTGTGAGGTGGAGAGAGGACGATAGTATTTTCTTTAGTATCAAGGGCAACGCGGTTATTTCAAACCTCAGAGCGCGAGTCCTCTTACTAATGGGACTGTATCTTCTCGGGGGCGGAATCTTCGATCTTATTAGGGAATTTTCTGTTATTAGTAAGATTTTCTGCATCCCCTCAGTGTCGTGGTGAAAGGAGATAAGACATTCAGAAAGGAGGGACGGGCTTCGGTCGGACCAGCAAGGCCGCAGACGCGTCCATAAGTAACCCCTGCCTGCTGCATCACAACAGGGGAAATCACTGTGAAACGACTGAAGGAATCACTGGTTACCACCCAGCACACACAAAGATCAACTCTTCTTTTGCCCTAAAGAAAAAGAAACTGAGGTAGAGGAAAGAGGAGAACATTAGCGAAGAGGCTGGCTAAGGGATGGCTTGCAGAGGCGGGAGAGTAAGAGCCCAGACAGCCCTTCCAGGTGTTAGCTCCGGCGGGGAGGGAAGACCCCGCCCGCACGGGGCCTCGCGGTCTCTGGGTGCCTGGCGCCCCCTGGTGGACATTCTCCGGTGAACGCCTTCTTATTGTGAGGGGCTTTTCCGAACGCGGCAATTCATTAAATATGATTAAATAACGCAAAGGGAGAATCCTTAAAAAGAGCAAAATCGTCGGGAGAGCGAGGAGAGAGGGCAGGGCAGGAAAGGACGGTCCGCTGCCCACCCTCACCCCCGCCCCCTGGGGCCGCGTCTGTGCTCGGGTCTCCCGTTGGTTTGGAGCAGCACTCGTGCGTGTTATTAACCTTCAGCTGTGATCAATCAGGAGGACGTCGTCCCCCATTACCCAGGGGACCAAAGCCAGCAGGGAGTGCATCGTGAGCGGGACGCGGGACCTTTTCTCTGCGGGCGGCAGTGGGAAGCGGTACTCAGGTGAATTGCTTTGGGGAGGCGCTGAGCTGGATGAAGAAACTGACGTGAAAGGAGATGGGGTCTCCTCCGTGCCCCCTCATCTCGGGCTCCCTCGCTTTCACAACAATCCTGGCTCAGTAGAGAGCCAGCGAGGACACAACGCCAGAGCTCGATTTTACTCGGGAAAGAGTCGCGGGGTGGTAGATTGGGGGGAATCGCAAGGAAATGAATTGAGGCAAAGCCACTGTTCTAGTCTTCTCGAAGATAGGGGAGGGGGAGGGGAGAGATGAAGAAGAAGCAGTCAACGAGGCAGAACTCCTCATAGGAATTATCTTTTCCCTCGTCTTATCCGCACCCTCTATTTAAAAAAATAGAGCACGTTGAGTACATTCTGGATTACTCATAGGGCCTTTTTTTTTTTTTTCCCCCGGGCCCCAAAGCGTGATCTGGATTTATAATCGCTCTTTAAAGCTCCAGAGGCGATCAGGCACCTGCAAAGGAGCCCCACCGCTCTGCCGACGAGCTGCCCCCGCGAGAAACGGCCTCGTGATCCCCCCGCCGAGCCGTCCCCGCCTCCCCACTCCGCCCCCGCCTCCCCCGAAGCCTACCAGCTGCCTCTCCCCTCTGCTCTCGTCTCCTCCCGGCGCTCGCGTGCCGGACGGTGCTGGCGAGGGCCGGGCGGCAGCTGGAGGTGACGCCGGGAAGATTACGCCTGTGGCAGGGCCGGGGCCGAGCGGATCTCTGCGCGCTGAGCAGAGGAGCGGCAGGAGCCCCCGGCTTGCTGTTGCCTAGCCCAGGTGGGTAATCGCGCGCGGCCGCCTGGACTTCCCAGTGCCCGGCTTCAGCTGTTCAGCTGGGTCCTCCTCTTCACCCGCGGTTTCCTGGCCAACCCCCATTCCCAGCGACCGCCATCTACCCTCCCTCGCAGAACGCGTCCCGCCGGCCGGACTCCCGGCTCTCCCTGGGTGCGCTGCGCAGCGACCCCCGACCTCGCCGCCATCCCACCCCCACCAGCGAAATTCACGCCTGGGGATGCCCAGAGGCTGACACCCGCGCTGAAGTGGCGAGAGCATTTTCCCCATCCCCTCCCGACTGAGAGCGCCTGTCTCACCAGAGGGCTCCGGAGCAGCAGAAGCCAAAGGCGCGACTCCGAGCAGTAACCTGTTACTTCCCCAGAAGCTGCGGTCTACCGTGGCCCGCGTTACAGCAGAAGTGCGCGTGCAGGGCTAGGTGTGGGATCCCAGGGTGCGTGGAAAGGTGGTGGCAAGCAGGTGTTACTCTGCGGGGTCTTAGATCTACCTAGATTGACCTCTGTCCTGGGGCCTTCGGTAGCCATCGCGCCAGCGCCGAGCGCAGTACAGCGGCGTCGCGCACCGATCCTAGTCTGCCGCCTTCCGAGAGCAGAGGCCAAGTTCGTTTCCCCCAGTAATGTTTCCCTTTCTTGCCTCACTCAACCTCTTCGGCTTTGTACAGCGAAAAATCCGGGGACCTCAGAGAGTTGGGTGGAGAGGGAACACAAACCCGGACTGAGCCTCGTCCTAGGCGTCCAGACAGCTCAAAACAGGGTGGGACAAGAGGGAGACAAGGTTCCGACCCGCAGCTTTCTGGCTGCCTAGAGTGCAAGGTGACTGTAGTTCTTCCCCGACCAAAATCCGAGAGAGAACGTAAAGATAGGGACGTTTTTTTCCTCTCACCTTGTCTCACCAAAGTCCCCGGTCCTCGGAGCAGTTAGCCTTCTTTCCAGGGAATTAACCAGACACAACAACGGGAACCAGACACCGAACCAGACGTGCCCGCCCCGTGCGCTCTCCCCCCGCCTGCCCGCCCTCCGCCGGCTGAGAGCCCAATGGGGCTTGTCGTGGCTCCGCTGGAAAACCGCGCACTGAGCCTCCCTTGCCCTGCTAGCCCTATCCCCCGCACCCCTGCGTCCTGAACTGGCCTTGGGCTCCCCTAGTCTCTGCGCTGCTCTCCAGGTCACGCCGCTCAGCCGCCAGACTGGAGAGCAGCCCGGGGCTACGTTCCCCGCGCCGGAGTCCCAGAGCTCGCGCAAGTCTCCTCCTCCCTTCGGCGCACCCCGACTCAGCTTGTTAGGTGCCCTTCCTCCCGCCTCTCTGTCCCAAGCCCAGACTTCTGGGGGAGCATCGGTGCCCCCGACCGCTCAGTCGCCTCCCGCGCGGGACCCCGGAAGCTCTCCCCGCACTGCTCTCGCTTCTCTTTGCAGCCTGTTCTTGCTCCCGACTCGCCGAGGACCCCGGACAGCAGAGGCCCCGGGACAACCAAGCTGATGGCGTCTTCGACCCCTTCTTCGTCCGCAACCTCCTCGAATGCGGGAGCGGACCCCAATACTACCAACCTACGCCCCACAAGTAGGTTCTGCCCCAGTTTCCTATCAAATGGACTGCGGGGAAGATGGGGGCGCTGGGACGTGAGGAGGCTGCGCTGGTGAAAAGGGAAGGGGGAGCGCGGAGACGATCGAGGCTGGAAAGAAATGGGGCCCTGATCTGGGTCTCGGCCAGAGGTCGTTTGACTGACAGAAATGCCAGGCGATTCTGGGGCGCTAGAAAGTGGGAGCCACACAAGGTTCCAGCAGCGGCGATCCTTGGGGGCTTCTCTTCGGGGAAGGGACGAAAGGGGAGAGCGTTGTTTTTGTGTGTGTGATTTCTTTGGCTTGTGGGACGACGCGGGTCAGGGCAGAGGGCGGTGTGAGGAGACTGTAGTCTCCGCGGGAATAGAGAGTTTTCTGTCTTTTGCTCTCATTGAGCTGAGATCTGACCCCCTCCTTTACCCCTGCGCTGTGCTCGAAGTCTATAATCAACGGAAATTGCGACGTTAATTGCAGCTTTTAGAAAACTCGGGGTCCCTAATTGCTCCAAATTTGCGTGGAGCTATTGACCATTGAGGGAGAAGCCAGGGGCGAGAAAGGTGCATAAAACGGTTTGAGACTGAGCCTCGACATTTCAGACAATTAATTACATCTCAGGAAAAAAGAAAAGAAAGAAAGAAAAAGGAGCGGGCAGCAACCTGAGTGGAGAGAGGTTGGGAGCCAGGAAGCGACTAGAAGCTTTGCCAGGGCGGGAGGAGAGAGCACCCTTCTCTTTTCTCCAGGGTAGGAGATCTGTTAGCAATTGACCGGTCCGCAAAAGAGAAGAAAAGGGGAACCAGATAAAAGGAGGGAAGAGGTCTCTATGCTTCCCCACCTCTAGCTCAGTGTGCTCTTCAGCCCATTTCCAGAATCTGTCTTTAATTCAGATTTATTTCCTACCCTTCCTGTAGAAGCCTGGCAATGAAGGAATTATTTTTCTTTTTTTTCCAACTTGGATTGAAATGAGTCCCCTCATTCTATCAGCTCCAATCTATCAGCTCCAGTAGTAACAGCCCCAGATTTTCTGTATAAGAGGGGCTTAGGAATGGCAGTGTGGTTAGGAGGGCTTATTGCTATGCTTTTATGGCACTTTCTGTGGGCTTGAGAAAATGTCAATTGTTCCCATCAACGAAGATGCAAGAATGTCATCCTGCGAGTCCCCTCTCCTTGGCGCTGCCACTGGATCCCCGGTCCTGGAGGCCTTGTCTGAAATCCTGAGGTTGCCTTTCAGTTCCCTTTGCAGCTCCCTCTCCCCGCCCCCCAGGCGAGCTACAATTACCCACACAACAAAGAGGGGCTCGGGAGAGCAGCCAGCCCTGGTGGCACAGGAGCCGGGCACTGGCTGCCGAGGTGGCCTGATCAGGCCGAGAGGAACTCGAGGCCTGCCCGCCTTTGTCTGTTGCTCTGGCCTTGATGGATTTCTTTTCCAGACCTCCCGACATTTCCCGTCCCCTTTTTGCCCCGAGAGGGCAGAGCATCCGCTGTGTTCACCCACCTCAGAGTCGTGCTCCCATACCACCCCACCCAGGTTAACCTTACCTCCCCGCGGCAGCGCGCGGTAGAGAACAGAAGCCTATAACCTCTGTTCTGAGAACCAGTGGAGGCGCTGACCTGAGTTCGCACATGGCCTGACGCGCACGGAGGGCACCGAGGCAGAGGTCGAGGACCCTGCCTGGGAAGAGCGTGCAGCACCAGTCCCGAGAACGCGGTCGTCTGCCCCCAGCAGCCCAGCTGTAGGTTGGGGACTCTAACCTATAAGCTCACGCCGGGCTCTCTGCCGCTCTTGTCCTCCCTTGCAGACACACCCTCGCCCGCCCAGCTGGCTCCACTTTCTCACCCTTCAAGGTCTCCTGGGCGGTGGCCTTGATCAATCCGCACAACCTTAATTAGCCTCTTCCTCCAGCGACCCCTTCTGCCTGCCCTACTGTAACCGCCAACTCTGAAAGGCGGTGCATTGGGTCTGAACCCCAATGCCCCTGCTGAGTAACCTTGGAAAGATCGCGCAACCTCTCTGAATCTCTACGTTTTTATTTGTAAAATGAGTCTTAGGTGAACACTCTTCTTGTTTCATAGGGTTGTTCTGTGGATTAGCTGAGACGGCGTTTAAGGCGAAAACACTTTATTGAGTGGGAATAACTCTTTACCCGCCAGGTATTATTACAAGGGTTTTGCTTTCAAACCGATTTCCTGTCTGTGGCAGGAACTCCATCTGTGACACGCTGTCTCGCTAACGTCGGTCTATTTCTTCTCCCCGCTGGGGCTCTGTTGTGCCTCGGGTTTAATGGATGTCACTCTCCTTATCACCGCCAACATTCGCGGGAGCTGAAAGCTCGACCCCGGCGGGGTGGGGGATGGGAGGGATCGGAAGCGCTTCGCTTTGAGAGATACGAAGGGAATTTCACTCTGGTCCCACCGCACCAGCGCGCGCGGGCCCCACAGGCACCCCCATGCTCCTTCCTGCAAGCCGAATCCCGAGGGCAGGATAGACCCCGAGGAGTCTGAGAACAGTCTGGTAAAGAAGGAAAATACAACGGCTCCTAGGTCTGCCATTCGGACCCGGAGGAAAGGCTCCTGATTCCCTTTGCCTTCACCTGCTCCAGACCCAAGACGTCCGAGGGAAGGGTTAATGAGGGGCAGGTTGGGAAGAGGGGATCCCGGACGAGGACCGGAGGCGCACTTTTGTTTCCCAACTCTGGGTCCGACTGAAGAGCAGCCATGCGAGGCCGATCATCTAGTCAAATACTATTTTTCACCCAATTAATTCCTGAACTCTTCCGCGACCCCATTTCATGCCAGTTTATTTTAAGCTGCCACTCGGCTGGAGACCCGCCAAGAAATTATGAGACGTTTTGGTCCCAGATGCCTCTGTGTTCCCTTTCCGGGCTGTTGTGGTCGCCCTTCGAGGCTGCAGAGCGGAGATCAGGGGACGGGGCGGGCGGATGGGTGCTGGGTAACACGAGCGGCCTGGCCCGGTCCTTGGTACTTGGTCCACTCTCTCGCCTCTCCAGCTCCCCCGCGGGGGTTGCTTGGAGGCCTGGGGGCCGGGGGCCGCGCGAGTGCTTGGCCTTTCAGAGACACCATTCTATACCTGAAAGTGGGAGCAGGAAGGGAGTGTCATGGGCGCTCGAAGGGCACGAGGCTGCCCGTCGGCCCACGCATCTGGCTTCTTGCTCCTTTTAGGAAGGAGTTTTTATCGAGGAGCACTGGTGAAAGACCTGCCTTCTCCTCCCCAGAACACCTTTGCCCTCGACCCCGTCCCCCACGCTCCGAACCTCACTGATCGCACCTCTTTTGCTTTCTAGCGTATGACACCTGGTGCGGCGTGGCCCATGGATGCACCAGAAAGCTGGGGCTCAAGATCTGCGGTGAGTGGAAGGGCCGGCTGGGGCCCAGCAGGGCGGCGCAGCTCTGGGGCTTTGAGGGTTTGGGACAGTGGGGTGCCAGAGGAAGGAGATCCCGGCTCTTGGGTTTGGCTTTCTAAAGTACCTACAGCCCCGACGCCTGGCGAGACGCCCTTATACAAGTCTTAACCTCCACTGCCTTCCCTTGACCCGGCTAGGGGGTGCATTTTCCGCTGGAGTCCGGGACTACCAGGAGACCGCGGGGCTTCCCCGGCCTAGGCGCGAGAGCGCGAGCATAGCGCCCCCGCGCGGCAGCCCCGCTCTTCTTGCCGGCTTCGGGGCCGATCCCAAGCGTGCGCTCTACCTGCGTGGGGAAGGTCGCTTAAGACCGGCACGGGTCTGGTTTTCCTGCAAAGCAGGCCTAAGACGTGGGTTCCGCCTGAGGCGCGGGCTGGCACGTCGCCTCCCCCCTACCCGCCAGCGTACGTGGCCCCCCCAGCTAGAGAATGTGCCCCGAGATGTCATAACGGATTCAGATTTCCTTCTTTCATTCTTTGCCTGCAGCCCACAGTGGCCTGCCTGGGGGAGGTGCGGCGCGCGGGCCAGAGGGTTTGCCGAGCTTGCCCTTGAAGGAGGAGGAAGGAAAAGGGGGCAGGCGGGGGCCTGGGGCCGCCAGAGGAGGAAGGGGGTGTCGGGCGCGATTTGCTGCGGAGAGGAAGACAAATAGATCTGGGAGCTGGGGAGGAAAAAGAAGCGTTCTCCGGAGACGCGAGGGTCTGAAATGAAAACGCCCAAGGGATGTCATTTTTTTTAAAGCAAAAAAAAGGAGATTTGTTCGAAGGGACACAGCTGAGTGGCTCCGGCTGAACAATGAGCACTTGCTTTCCGTGCTACATTTCACCGTCTAAAATCTCTAGCCTTATCGGGCCAGAAAATACGGACGTCCCCGGGCAGGGGGTGGAGGGGCGGGGGAAGATTAACGAGGGGCTTATTAAAGGGCCATCCGTCAGCGGCTGCTCGCGGGAGATAGCGGCGGAGCGGTGCGGGGCTCGCCCGCCCCTGCCCCCGCCCCCGCCCCCGCCCCCGCCCCGAGCGCCCCGGCGCCAGCCGGCTGCTCGGCGTTCCCGGGCCTGCTCCTCCAGCTTCTCGGCGTCCGGAGACCCGAGGAAGGCGGCGGCCGGGGCCGGGAGCGGACAGGGGGGATTTAGCGTCTCCTGGGAACCACCCTCCCTTCCCGGCTTTGCCGCGAGGCGCCCCCGCTACGCTTCTGGGGCTCTGTCCCCTTGATCCGCGGTGAGGAATCGCTGCTCAGCTCCTCGACGCAGCCACCCCCGGGGAGAGCCCAGCCCGGCCGCGCGGCGGTCCCGGGTTTGGCCCTTCCCCGGGCACGCGAGGCCCGCGGGGCTAGGACGGGGCCGCCGCGGCGGAGCTTTGTTCTATAAATAGCTCCCTCCCCCAGCCGCCATTCCCGGCTTAATGGCCCATTTCGCGCCCGGTCCCTTCGGCGGCCACGGCGCTCGGCTTCTGCAGCCGTCATTGTCATGCGGGCGGGCAAGCAGGACTGAGCGAGCCAGAGGCGCTGGGGTGGGGGAGACCTGGGGTGAGGGCTGCCTTCCCCGCGGTGCTGGGCCTGCCTGGCGGGCAACCTCCGTCCGCCCGCACTCCCTGGGCCCCGCCTAGTGCCGCGGGCCGCGTCCCCCGAGGCCCCCTTCCGAGTTAGGGGAAGAAAAGATCTGCCCTCTCCGAAAACACGCCCTAAATGCCCCTAAGTGCCGCCAGAGGGTAAACGGGCAAGAAAGAGTTGAGCTTCGTTGGGTCTGGAAATAGGGGTCCCCGAGTTTGCATCAGCTTATTATGAGGGGGAGCTCTTGAACATCTGGGGGCTGCCGTGCTCAGTTTCTTCCCTGTTTGTAAACACCGCCCCCCGCCCCTACTTCAGGGGTTTCAGGAAAGCTTCGACCCGTTTGACCGACCCGTTTGACCGGAGGAAGGGCTGGTAGTCTGTTGAGGGGGAAATTGCCTTCCACTAAAATGCAAGATTTGGGGCCACAGGTTCGGAGGCTTCACATTAGGCTCGATTCTGAAAGGAAACAAAAACACCAGGCGGATTTACTTTCCACCCTGGACCTTGGGGAAACTCTGGCTTTCCAAAGTGCAGTCTTTGGTTTAGACCTGAATCTATGCCCCCCCCCCCCCCCCCATGGACATCCCAACTCCCTTCATCCCAGACATTCAGGAGTCTGGATGATGCCTTCTCCACACTCTCCAGGTTGGTTTGAGCTTTCACATTAAGACAGCAATGGAATTAATTGTCCTCTTCTCACCTCCAAATCCACTGCCCTGGGTGACCCCCGTAAACACCTTCAGTGCCTTGCCACGATTCAATTTCCAGCCCCTCTCCTACCTCCCTTTTCTAGAAGCCAGGGAAGAAAGCTTTCTCACCAGTGGTACTCTTTGCTTGGGAGGCAGGATCCCCTGGGAAAATAATCAGGTAAAAGAAACCCAGGGTTTGCCAAGAGGTAGAGTGGGGTAGCTACAAGCATGGTGCATGACTTAAATAGGAGATGCAGGGGCCCTGGGTTCTGCTAACTTCCCAGTGTGTCCTTGGCCCTCCTCACTTATATATGCAGAGGTCCCAGACTGGCTGCCAGCCACAGCCTATGAGCTGTTTTATTTAGCCCATGCAGTGTGTGTGTGTGTGTGTGTGTGTGTGTGTGTGTGTTTAATGTTGTGTCAGTTGTGGTATGACTTTTAAACAGAGAAAGACTTCAAATATTCTGTATTTCTGGCTTCTCTTGAAATAAGTTGGGGTGGGTGTGGGGGAGATCTGGCAAGGTACTTTCAGCGCATAAAAATCAGGGGGAAAAGTTCCTTCCTCTAGGAAGATGCAATTCCATTCTACTTCTTGCTGAGTAAGAACAAGGGTGATGAGATTCAGCCCCCGCATTCTCCCTTGGCCATGTGCCCCTCTGCCATGCACGGCTGATAGACCTGCTCAAGAGAAGTGCTCCCAAGTTCCCTACACTCCTCCCCACTCACTGGGACCCCAGGCCTTTGAGTTTGGGAGCAGGGATGAGGAACCAGCCTCAGGATCTCCCCTCTGCCCAGAGGAGCAGTCATGACAGGGTTTGCCTCCTGTTCTCCCCTTAAAGCTAGCTGGGGTGCGACAAGCTGACTAAAGTCAGGTGCAGCTTTGGCTTCCCTCTGCTTTTCCTTTTGCTTCTTGGGAATGTTGAGTTATGCTCAACATATGCTGGGTTACCAGTCAGTCGTTGTTGAAACTAGGTCCTCACTGGTGGCATGCAGAGCAGGAGAAAATATAGTCTGCTTCAGTCTCAGAGACCTGTGTTTCCAGGACCCCTTGCTAGCCAGGGAAGTTGTTCAAAGCACTGACTTCAATGTCATCCACCACCTGGTCATCCTTGGAGAAGCACACGTTTCTTTCCAGAGCCTCTCAGAGCCTGGAGAGACCTTGGTCATTTACCTTTTCTTGAGGGGTCTGATATTTTAGAAAACAAATACCTTCCAAGATATTGTTATTCTGATAATAATATGCATTAAGTGTTTATATTAGCAAATTAATGGTTTTGAACACAATTTATAATGCAACATAAGTATTTACCTTTTCAAAAGGTAAATATAGGATTTATAGGAAATACAGATTCCTAGTGCACCTCAAGCAGTGTGGTCCAGGGATGAGACGCAGATTTAAAGTTGGGTCATAATTGTTATCTCTCAATCCTATCAGGACACCTCTGGGACTGCCTGTGTCAGATTGGAAGCTAATATCCAAAGTCATAGGTCATAGGTCCTGCCACTGCCCAGAGGAAAGGCATTCTAAGGGGTTTCAGGGTAGAGACTCAAGGATTTCCCAAGGAATGAGACAGAGCCAACCAGAGATCAGACACCTGAAGAGTAGGATTTCAGCGGGCAGGACCCCACCTCCATTAGGCTCCATGGATTTGGTCTTTTCAGCCTGGCAAATTCCATAGCTCACTGTTCCAGGAGCCAGGGAGCAGTCCTGGAATCCAGGAGCCGAGTGCTCCCACATGCCTCTGGCAAATGAGGGCTGGCTCCTGGTTTGGGACTCTGGGGTTTGTATGGAGAATTCAGAAAGCAGGGAGAAAGGTGAGGGCCAGGATACAAGCCCCCATCTTTACCGCCAAGTGTAGAGACTCTATTACAGTGTCTTACCCCCTCCCACTGTCCTTGGGGGCTTCAGCGATAAGTTTACAAGGTGCTGGGAACAATGAAAGGCCTGGTGCCTCTACCTTTCTTCCTCCCAAAAACAGACCCTGCTCCTGTGCGTGGGAGGAGTCCAATCACTGCAGCCTCCCCCTGCATCCCTCCTTCCTCTACCCCTTGCCGCTGAATTGCAGTCCCGGGGAAGTAAAGCTGAATTCCCCAGATTAACTTGCCTCTCCTTGAACCTCCTGGGACTTTCCTCCAAGCCTGTCTTGTGATGTGCATGACTCCCCAAGGATCTTGGTATCTACAAAGACAGCTTTGGGGTCACTAAGAAGCTTAGAACTTTTTTCTTCTTTTCAGTGTGTTGCATTTTGGGCTAAGCTTGAGGCATAATTGGAAGAGATGCTGAGGGAAGAAGTGGGTCAGCAGGTCCTGAGCCCCAGATGGAATGGGGGTAGGTACTAGGGGAAGGAGTGTGCTCCTCGTTGGCAGAGTCTCCAGCCTTTTTGCCTCAGCCTGCTTCTCTGTTTGCCACCAGTGGTGTTTGTGTTGCTCACCTCAGGCAGGAGAGATTTCTACTCCTTCTGAGGGGCAGAGGTGAGGTGCTTTGTACCCCATCCTGGGCTCCGAGTTCAGCTCTGTGGGGTTCTGGAGGCTTTCTGGCTTTGTTACAACACTGGTTCCCATCTGCCGAACTGTTAAGTTCCTGGAGGGTAGAAGATCTTTCTCATTTATCTTCATCTGTCCCCTGTCCTAGATGTTTAGCAAAGTGCTTTTCCACACTAGGTGCTCAGTAAGTATTTCCAGGATGAAATGTCACCACACATGAGGTTGTAGGCTTCCTTGTCTCTTTCCCCAATACCTTTATTCAAGGAGAGGGGGGTGGTGTGGAGACAACTTCACTTCAGGCATGGGTCAGAAAAATCACACTTACATTCAACCCCGTGAGTGTTACCTGGTACCCGAGGAAAGCATCTTCCCTAACCCCTAGTGCTGGTCCTCACAGCCTCCTCCCTCTGCTGGTCCTCGCCCCCTCCTTCCTCCGGCTGCACAGCCCATAATTCCAGTGCCAGCAGCATCCTCTCCAATTGTGTCCTTCCCCTTAAAGCCCCATCCTGGGGCTGGTTACTGGAGTGGAAGCTGTCCAATTGACTTTAATTCTGAGTTCAGAGTCATGGTCAGAGAGGGGAATGGGCTTTGCTTACTGTTTCTCTCTCTTGCATGACTGGGTCTGTTCCACTGATGACACTTGGCACTGCCCCTTCCCCGCCTGAAGGCCAGCAGTGCCAAAGCCCTTATGTATAAAATGCAGACACTCAGCTTCTTCTCAGGAATCAAGAACGCGGCTTGAACAGTGGACCTGGCCTGGCAGCTGGCCCTCCGAGGTTGGGAATTCAGTGCATTCTCTCTGACCTAGCTTCTTGTGCTCTAGGCTTCTTGCAAAGGACCAATAGCCTGGAAGAGAAGAGCCGGCTTGTGAGCGCCTTCAAGGAGAGGCAGTCCTCCAAGAACCTGCTTTCCTGTGAAAACAGTGACAGGGATGGCCGTTTCCGGCGCACGGAGACCGACTTCTCCAACCTGTTTGCTCGAGGTAGTCCCCACCTCCTACTCTCCCCACCCCCCTACTTTCCCCCCACCCCCCAACCTCGCCCTGTCCTGTCCAGTACTATCCAGTAGGTTTCTTGTCTGGGTTTCTTGACTTTTTCCTGAAATTGACTTCTTTGACCAAAACTATCATTACTCCTTCTGAACTGTCATGAAACTGTTTTTCTAGTATTTACATATAATATCCTCCTTCCTTCCGTGTGGCCCAGGACTTCATCATTTTGGAACCTGGATGAGGGCAGTTGCTAAAAACAGTCCACTCGGGACACTTGCAGGGGCAAATATGGTTTCATAGACTCTCAGAATCCGAAGGAATCTCACATATAAGGAAAATCCAGTGATTCCCATAATAGCACTTATCTTCGAAGGTCAGCAACAATGACAGAATCATTCTGGGGGAAGCTGTGTGCCTGGGCCCAATGACCAACTGTTGTTCTGAAACTCGTTTTCCTTTTGGAGACCTTTCATTATTACTGCTGTCCCCACAACTCTGATCTGAGGAGGAGAGCTTCCTTTCCTCATCTCTCCTGAACAGCTTGAAAATAAATCCCTTTTTGCCCCCTTCCATTAACTCCCTATAGGCCAGGCCCAAACAGTCAGTCAGACCTCATTAATCCTCAGAGATAATCCAGGAAAGCTACACAGAGCATCATGTAAAGCCAATCTGCTCTTGAGTTAGGGCCGAAAACTTCAGTCGTGCCCCCTCCGGGTTTCCTCCCTGGTTAACCCAGCCTGACTATGTCTACCAGAGGCTGGAACCCAAAATCACCCCTGGACATCCCAAAGCCCAAGCCCAAAGGATGAGGCCTAGAGAGAGAGAGAGATGTGGGAGATCCCTCTCCCACCTTTCTGAGGCCCACCTTTGAGCTCTTATTTTCTAAGGACACCTCAGAGGACCACTCTGCAAGGGGGATCTCAGCCTCTACCATCAATGATCAAGTGTATTATAATGGTCAACCAGAAGCCCAGTGCATGAATCAGATGTAGTGAGACACACCTGGTCGCAGGGGAGCAGGGAAGAGGCCTCCATCACGCTCCTGACTGGTGCCCAGTCATTCTCAAGTGGACAACAGCTGTGACTGGCTGCTCATGGCTTCTCAAAGCTCTCCATTTATGAGCAGCCTAACTACCAGAAAGTCTGTCAACCTTCAGAAAGTGTATGCCGGCATATGTGTATTTTTCGGCATATGTGTCAGATTACCCATGTGTATACATAACCTGGAGTAAATTAGGTCTGTAGAGATACCGTGCCTGGTATTTGGGATTTCTGGGCTGAGGAAACCTAGACAGGAGCCAGGCGATAACCACTTGTTGGCTCCCCTCCGCCCCACTCAGATCTGCTTCCGGCTAAGAACGGGGAGGAGCAAACTGTGCAGTTCCTACTGGAAGTGGTAGACATCCTCCTCAACTATGTTCGTAAGACATTTGACCGCTCCACCAAGGTGCTGGACTTCCATCACCCACACCAGCTGCTGGAAGGCATGGAGGGCTTCAACTTGGAGCTGTCGGACCACCCCGAGTCCCTGGAGCAGATCTTGGTTGACTGCAGAGACACCCTGAAGTATGGGGTCCGTACAGGTAAGGGTGAGAGCCAGAGGGACATGTGGGAGGAGACTTGCCCTCCATCACACCCTTGCCGGTCAACTAGGGGAAACCCGTGTGGAAGGTGAAACTCAGACGGCGGTGAGAGAAGGCAGCAGTGTGTTCAGGGACCACAGAACAACCTTGGGCAGTGCCCGGGGGTGGAGGGCCCAACCTGGCCAAGAGCTCATCATCATTTTTTTTTAACTTTATTTATGGACATGATTTTGAATTCCATACCATTTTCACATCATGAAATATTCTTCTTCTGTTCCCCCCCACCCAGACATTTTATTTATTTTTTTAAATATTTTATTTATTTATTTGACAGAGAGAGAGATCACAAGCAGGCAGAGAGAGAGGGAGAAGCAGGCTCCCTGTCGAGCAGAGAGCCAATGGCGGGGTTCGATCCGAGGACCCTGAGATCATGGCCTGGGCCGAAGGCAGAGGCTTAACCCACTGAGCCACCCAGGCGCCCCTCATCATCATTTTTTATTGTAAACATACATTTAAAAATACAAACACCCAGGGCTGTGTCAAGTTCTGTACAAAGAGTTTTCATCCTTTGGACTTATTCACAATCTAAAAAGAGCAGAATGACCTGCCCCCTATTTCTTTTCTCTCCTCTGTTTCATTCCTGTTTCATTCTGATAAATCCTACACTTGCCTGTCCCTAACACTGGGGAGAATTGGGCCCAGTGCCTTCCCTTTCTATGTTAGTTTTCTAGGGCTGCTGCAACAAATTACCACACACTGGGGGACTCAAAACAACAGAAATGTATTCTCTCACAGTTCTGGAGGCTGGAATTTTGAAATTTAGGTGCGCCGGGCCATACTGTCTCTGAAGACTCCTGGGGAAGGTCTGTCCTGGCCTGTCCCTGAATCTGGTGGTTGAGGTCATTCCTTGGCTGGCACATGCATCACTCTAATCCCTGCCTTCTCCTTCCCTTGGCCTCCTGTGATTGTGTCCAAAGTTTTCTCTTCCCATGAGTACACCAGTCTTTGGATTAGGCCTGCTGCATTCAGTTATGTCCTCACCCTAACTTGATGACATCTGCAAAGGCCCTCTTTCCAAATAAGGTCACACTCATAGGAATCAGGGGTTAGGACTTGAATATATCTTTCTGAGGGACACAGTGCAACCCACAGCGCCTTCTGCTGGCTGGGCAAAAGCGTCACATACGTATACACCATTTGCATCCTACTCCAGTTTCTGGAGTTCAGACTCTCTGAGTCATATCTTTAACAGGGGGCCCTTGAGGAAGCCCTCTTGCCTCCTTTTCATGTTACAGGAACCCTCTCTGATCAGTGGTCCTGGCCAAAGTGCTTACTTCCCAGGTGCCTCAGGTGAAGTGGCTCAGGTTCAAGGACTTTCTGGATCTCTATTCAGCTATTTCTAAGCCTAGGAGGGAAACAATGCTTTCTTCTCACTGCCGTCTTTCCCCAGAAGCAGCCTGGCTTCCCTGAGCCCTCGGGCACACAGTGCTGCAGGAACTGGCAGGGCATGGCCAAGTTGCCCCCACAAGGGAGCCCCTGGTAGCCCCTCATTCTTTTTTCTTCTTTCTCTCTCCCTCTCCTCTGTGATCCCTTTCATGTGAAGACAGATTTAAGGCCGAGACTAGGGAGCTTGGTGGTGACAGAGCTGGGTAATACAAAGTGTTGTAATGAAATAATGAGGCCGGTCAAAGAGGCATTTTTAAATAAGAAATCCCAGACTGCTTTTTAAGGTGTGCCAAGGCCACAGAAATAAGTGTAGCTTCCTCGATTAACTGCAGAATGGACAAGGCTTAATTATGTTATAAGGTCTGTGTTTGATTTTTATTTTTTTATTTTTATTTTTTTTTTTAAGATTTTATTTATTTATTTGTCAGAGAGAGAGGGAGAGAGAGCGAGCGAGCACAGGCAGACAGAGTGGCAGGCAGAGGCAGAGGGAGAAGCAGGCTCCCTGCTGAGCAAGGAGCCCGATGTGGGACTCGATCCCAGGATGCTGGGATCATGACCTGAGCCGAAGGCCGCTGCTTAACCAACTGAGCCACCCAGGCGTCCCATGTGTTTGATTTTTAAAGAAAAGCACGCACATCGATTTAGTTAGGGCTCACCTTGGCCTGACGGCTAGCCTGTTCCTGGAGATCAAGTAGTATTACACAGCTAGATCAAAGAAGGGTCCCGCTTCTCCTGGATGTCTTAGCTGGGCTTGCTTTAGTCCAGTGGCTTTTGTTTTGTTTTGTCAGGCCTCTCTGTGTGCACTTTCTCAGAGAGATGAGACCATGTACTTGGATCACTGAAGCTCAGAACAGTGTTGTCTTTCAAAGAAAAACACGTGGGTTTGTCATAACTAGTAGCTCCTCTTGCCTACAAAACGGAAGCATCACATGGTCATAGGGGCATGGGCCCTATGGGTCCCGCGTGGGATTCCACTTAGATAGTTAGCCTGCAGCCGATCATTCCGATCTTCACGGCTTCTGGGAGCAGGTACTTCCATTCACGAAGTTCATGACCTCCCAGGCCCTGTGAAACCTTCTGCGGCATCTCAGGGCGTTGACCCCGGGAAGGCAAACTCTTGCCGCCACAGGAGAACACAGCTCCTGGTTGCCGAGCCGAAATTTAGATGTAGATCAGGGCAATCAGGTAAACCCCGCAGGGAGTTACACAAAGTGGGAGGCAGGCTGTTTTGTTTTGTTTTGTTTTTTAAGGATATTACTACTCAGCCAAAATAATGAATTGGGCTTTAATAGTAAAAACATACTGAGCAGGGCACAGTTTGTGAAGAGAGGATGATGGTATTTGGAAATTTCTTTTACAAATTAATAAAATATTTCCAAACAAAGGAACCAGAATTGTATAGATTCTTCATGACCTGACACAGACACTGGTCAGCCCTCCATCACAGTAGCTGTACAAACTTCCTTAGTTTTTCTTCTTTTTCGCCTTTTTCTTAATGGAAAAATTTAAACTTGTACAGAAGTAGAATAGTATAATGAACCCTATGGAACCAACACTCTGCTTCAACTCTTACCAGCTCCTGACAAATTTGTTTCACTTCAACCCCTCCCCCTCTCTATTATGTGGAAGCAAATCTCAGATATACTATTTCATCCATAAATATTCTTCATTCTCAAAAACTCTTTTTTTTTTAGAGGGGACCAGGGGCAGAGGCAGAGGGAGAGAGAGAATCTCAAGCAGACTCCCCACTGAGTGTGGAGCTCGACTCAGACTCGATCTCATGACTCTGAGATCATGATCTGAGCTGAAATCAAGAGTCAAGCCACTCAGATGCCTCCTCAAGAACTCTTTAAAAAATAGGGGCACCTGGGTGGCTCAGTGGGTTGGGCCACTGTCTTCAGCTTGGGTCATGATCTCAGGGTCCTGGGATCGAGCCCCACGTCAGGCTCTCTGCTCGGTGGGGAGCCTGCTTCCTCCTCTCTCTCTGCCTGCCTCTCTGCCTACTTGTGATCTCTGTCAAATAAATAAATAAAAACTTAAAAAAAAAAAAAAAAGAACTCTTTAAAAAATAAATTACCACTTGGGGCACCTGGATGGCTTAGTCAGTCAGTCAACTCTTGGCTTCGGCTCAGATCATGATCTCAGGGTCATGAGATCGAGCCTGGGGCAGGCTCAGCACTCAGTGGGGAATCTGCTTGAGATTCTATCTCTCTCTTTCTGCCTCTGCCCTTTCCCCCCACCACTCATGCATGTGCTCTCTCTCTCTCACAAATAAAAAATATATCTTTAAAAATAAATAAATAACCACAATATCATTGTTAGATCAAAAAAAAGATCCAAAATTTACTGTTCCTTAATTTCAAATATTCAATCAGTGCTCAAATTCCCAATGGCCTCATGTTATGATTCATTTGAGTCAGGATCCAAGCAAGTTTTCCACATTGTAATTGCTTAGTATCTCTTCATAGAGTCCCCCTCCATTTTTTTCCTTGAAGTTTATTTGTTGAAAAAGTTAACTTTGAACAGTAGCTCTTTCTCCCCCTACCTGACTTACTAGCACATCTATCATCTGTTATTTCATCGAATATAGCAAATTGAAATTTAAATTTAAAAGAGGTTATTTTGTTACTTGATAGAAATTCTGGTATAAGATTTTGGGGGCATAATGCTATAGTCGTAAGATAAAGGCAAGGTTTTAGACAACTTCGTTTCCTTTATGTATTTGATGGACAAAGAGATACTGTTTCATGTTTACTTGAGGGCATTTCTGTCTGTCTGTCTGTCTTTGTCCATCTTTTATCTCAGCCATATTGAGTGGCTTTGATACATTGTCAAATAGTGTGATTCCTTTTATTTATGATAAATATATACATATATATTTGGTCTTGTCTTGAGATGTTTATTGTTAAGGGGTACCCGGGTGGCTCACTCAGTTGAACATCTGCCTTTGGCTTAGGTCATGATCCTAGGGTCTTGGGATTGAGTCCCACATTGGGCTCTTGCTCACCAGGGAGACTGCTTCTCCCTCTCCTCCCTGCTTGTGCTCCCTTTGGCTCTCTCTCTGTCTCTATCTCTGTCTATCTCAAATAAATAAATAACATCTTATAAAAATATATTTATTGTTAAAATTTTTCAAAAGGATATTGTGTATTTTTTAACAGACAGCAACAAAATTTGTCATGTTGCAGGAGATCTCATAGATTCTGTTGGCACTGAGCAAAGTAGAATAAAGGGAACTAGTCTAAGCTATTGAGAGTAATCTACACGAATGTCTGGAATCTGGGCCCATAATTACACTAAGCTTACTGTTTATGCTTCTTTCACTTTTTTTCCCTGAAGATCAGTATTATGTTTTGAATACTCTTGAGATGTGGTGATTAGTATATTCTGATATAAGAAGTCGTAGTCTGGATGTTCTAAATGAGTCTCCATTACATAGGAGGAAGAGCATACATTTTCAGAGAGCAGGCTCAGACCAGGACCATTCAAACAGTAGCTCTCGGACAGTCATTTCAGAGGCAAAAGCAATTTCTACTGGAAACAGAGCAGTCAGCATATCTCTCTAACACCAGTTCTCTGTCACACACCCCCAGATAATCTATTGCATTGACACCTTCGTGACAGCCTAGCCAAGCCTGCTGATGTGGGATCGAGTTTTCCTGTGAATGCCAAGTTGGCCAAAACTTGGCAGTAATCCTGAATTTGCTGAGAACAAAGCCCATTAAAGCATACTCTGTGTTGCAAAGGCTTTTAGAGTTATAAAGTAGTAACAATTATTTTACCAACAACTTGATGCATAAAGGAGACTATATTTGCCTCTGTTTCACAGAGGAAGTGCCTGGTCATCTCAGCAATAAATTTAGTCTAAAGGTCACCTGACTGTAGGGACAAAAGACGCCAATGCTTGACATCATATTTGAGTGACACGGAGATCCAGAGATGGCATGCCCCCAGCATCAGCAACAGTCTGGCACTTTCCGCAGACTTGGTTTGGTCCACAGAGCCACAGGCCCTCTCTGAGGCCTGCAGGCTCTCCTCCATCAGTTAATGTTGACCCACTTGATCTTGAATCCTTGAAATGTTAAATTACAAGTTGAAATATTTATAGATAAAACTAGGAACACCACATCCTGATTTGTAATTTCAAAAATTATTATGACAGAGAAGTTCATCTGAAAATCAACAAACTAGATACCGGAAAGATTATTAGTGTCATGACATAGGATTTTTTTTTTAACTTAAAAAGCATTCTGCTTCAGAAGCACAAGTTTGGGGACCCTCAGTAATGCTCAAGGTTAGTATAGCATGGGTCAACCTGCCCTTCCTTCTGTTAGACTCTTGGGATAGAGGCACGATCGGTATGGCCGGATTTTTGCGTTGGAGACAGCTTGAAAAATTTGGGTTTGCCTTGATGCTTGCCTCTTATTCATCTCCCCAGGTCATCCTCGATTTTTCAACCAGCTCTCCACTGGATTGGATATCATTGGTTTAGCTGGCGAATGGCTGACATCAACTGCTAATACCAATATGTAAGTTCCACATATTATCTTCATATAAGCAACCATGATATGTGATTATGACTTGTTGCTTTAAAAGTCCACTTCCAATGGTTCTATAATAATTTTATTACAATTGTCTTAGTCCTCTTTCCTCTTAAAATCTTTTGGTTTATCACAGTTCTGATTTAATAGTAAACACTCAATAAACTATTTTTAATGAATAATGCAATTTAATAAGAGCACAGTTGTAAGAAAGAATAATTCTAGCTTTCAGAATTTAGTGTGAAATTTCATGTTGAAAGATTCCATGTCTCTGTCACATTTTGGAATATGATCTTGGTCTGTTTTCCTTCTAAGCACATTTGTACTCATCATTTAGGGCATATTTCCTTCACAGTTAAAGCTGCCAGAGAGCCACAAACTAATTTGATCAACCTATTGCTTACCTAAAAATTCTAAAACAAAATTCAGCTGGTAGTGATACATACTCCTTTCAAGGGAACTCATTGTTTTTCTGAATTTAAAATTTTTTCCATACTTGTTTGAGTCAGCAAAGCCTTCATTTGTTTCCAGTTTCTTATAAGTTTATATGAAAGTGACTCTAAGGCCTGGGGTACAAGTACTTCTTGGGTAGTCTTGTGATAACCCCACAATTTCCTCTACACACACATGCCCTATTTGGAGACAAGGACAGGTTACAAGTTGATGGAGGGTCATTATAGCCTACTGAGGACTGTCTTTTCTCTCAACACTACGATAATGTTTTAGCACTACCTACACACCCAGCTCATGGAACCACATTCTACTAAAGTATCCAGGGGAAAATAATCGAACAAGTTTCTAACAATAATTTTTTAAATAGCTACATAAGAATTATATGGGTTGTAGTTACTGTGGAAATACTTAGAAAATAACCATCTACTTTTTAAGTTCATGGTAAAGTAGATTTGAAAAATGAAATTAGGTGAAAGGGGGTATTGCTTAAAATGAGAAATTCCATTTGACATCAAGATTGAATGTAAGTTATTAAAGTTCCAGGTATTCTATTTTTCTTAAACAAACTGCTACCAGCCGTAAAACCTGAAAAGTCACTTTAATATTATACATTGGGTTGCCTGGGTCACACATTTGAAGATGCATCCAACTCTTGGTGTTGACTCAGGTTGTGACCTCAGGGTCGTGAGATCAAGCCCCCAGACTCTCTCTCCCTCTCTCTCTACCCTCTACCTCCCCCTCCCGTGCTCTCCTTCCCTCTCTCAAATAAATAAATACATCTTTTTAAAAAATTATACATTGATACGTGTGTGTGCCAAAGCTATTTAATGCTGTGACTCAAAATATCTAACTCCATTCAGAAAAATTTCTATTGGGGCATCTAGGTGGCTCAGTTGGTTAAGCATCTGCCTTTGGCTGAGGTCCTGATCCCAGGGTCCTGGGACTGAGCCCTGCCTCCTGGGATTGAGCTGGTGTCCAGGGATTGAGCTGGGGTGCTTCCCTCTACCTCTCCCTCTGTCCCCCCTGGCTTGTGCTCTCTCTTTCTTTCACTCTCTCTCTCTACCTGAAATAAATACATAAAATCTTGAAAGGAAGGAAGGAAGAAAGAGAGAAAGAAAGAAAGAAAGAAAGTAGGAAAGGTTTCTATTAACTAAGGATTCCTGCTTTATATGCTAATTTAAAACAACAGTGACAAATTTTTAAAAAGCAAATGTGACAAGTGAAGCCTTTAGTGCTAAAAGACACAAAAGATTAAATTGATGGAAAACAAAAATGATTTTCATGCTCCCTGTTTGCTAGTCATGGTTAACTTCACAGAGTGTCTGTGTTGGAACACTGAGGTTATGAAGAGCCAAGAGGAATTGGGGTCGAAGATGCAGTTGCTTATATGTCCTCCTCTAACAAAAAAACAAACAAACAAAAAACTTGCCTTTGCAACCTTCACTCTGGTATGATTTGTAAGATAAAAATATAACAGCAAGCCCAGACTCATAATGTACTAATTATAACTTGAAAAAAGACACTAATGCTTAATTGGAACATCTCACCCTAAGGAACAATTTTAAATTGGGAAGTACAACTTTTTAAAAACTTAACTGTTTGGAAAGTAAATGAGAAAAATAGAGTGAAAGGTATATATCCATTAAAGCCCAAGTACTCCTATTAACATAGGCTCTGAATTCACCCTGCGTCTGTAAGTGTGTATTCTGTGGGATTCTCAGCTGTAATTCCCTAGTACATGTAGCCCAATCTCAAGGTAAATAAAAGGAACCCACAAGGTTCTGTGGGATTCTCAGCAGCAATTCCCTAGTACATGTAGCCCAATCTCAAGGTGAATAAAAGGAACCCACAAGGTAAATAAAAGGAACCGTTCCTGACCGGATATTCTCCTAAAAGACTTTTCTTCAATCAGAGAGATCTCACAAATTCTCCTTTTTGTGTGTGTTCATAAAATCAAGTCCCTTACTCTCTCCTTACCTCAGCTCAGCCATAAAACACTAAAATATGTCCCAGCCATCTGAGGTCAAGGCCAGTCCAACTAAATAGCACATAGTAATTGCAGCTGTACTGAACACAGTGGATATTTATAAAATATGACCCGATTCCCGCAGATCGATAGAGAAGGTTATTTAAAATAGTGAAATAGTTTCTGTCAGTTCTAGAGACAAGGCACTGTCTGAAGAAGTAATAACTATTATCTAGAAATTGTTCTAAGTCCGTTCCCCCAGAACAACATGAAATGTGGCGGCACCGTCAGAAGCTGATGCAGAAATTTGCTCCCTTGGGAAAGCTCCCTCTCCAACTGGGTTGGTGTTAAAAATAAACCTGGGAAAGAATGACAAAAGGAGGAGGAGTAATTAGCAATATACTCCTATTGATGACCTGCACTGTTGTTACATTCCGGTGCACTGGTAATAGTAAGAACTATAGTCCTCAGTAAAGTCTTTCAAAAAAGAATGACCCAGTCTCCCAATTCAAGTGGCAAAGTTATAAGGGATGGGACTGCTAACAGAAAATAGAGAGAACGGTGGTGTTCATGCTTTCACACCTGCCTGTGCATATAGCTTTGAGGTCTGTTCTTCCAGGCAAGGACCCAGTGAAGACCCAAAGAAGACCTCACAGATCTGTAGCTTCCTGTGGCATGCCCAGCTCTTCTCTTCCAAAACGGGGCTCCCGAGCACACCCGTGCAGGCTGTGGAGCGCCCAAGTGCGAACAACAGCCTTCCCTCAAGCACCTGATGGCAATACATAATCTTAATGGCAAGATCTAGCACGGCCCTTTGTTAGGAGGTTATGGTTTCAAGTATCCCGTGCTTTATTGTCATAGAAATTACACGGGAGAAATTTTCTGTGGGAGTCATCCGTCACTTTGTACTGGTAGGCAGGTTGTTAGAGAGGAATCTGGAGCAAGCCGGTCTTGTTCGTCACAGACAAGCAGCTGGGAGGTAAAAAGGCTCGGAATTCTGACCCTGAAACATACTGAGATCTTAAAGCTGATCACTGGATTCCTTTGAGCCTCAGTTCCTTCTTCAGAAAATGGGAGATAATAATATCCATCCTACAGAGTGGCTCTGAAGACTGGAGAAGGTGCCAGTCTTATGTGCCCAGTGTATGCAAGGGGCAGCGAACACACCTAAGAGAGGCAGCCACTGCATAGGTCACTGTCACCATTTGAGATGGCTCCAGCTCTTTTGTTTCTGTCTCTCATCATCTCTGGACACCAGAGGGGTTCACTAAGTTTCCCCTCAGATCTGTTATCTTTTAAGGTGAAGATGGGCCATCTGCCACATCTGTAAGAAGGAGAAATCTAAGAGGAGTGTAGAGTTAGAGAGTCCACATAGAAAATTGTTTATTTCTCTCATTAAAGACGTTCCCAGTTTGACAGTCACCAGGGACCCAGGTTCCTTGTGACTTTCTAATCCATATTGTAGCACGTGGCTCTCTCGTATTCAGAATCATCTCATGGGGCAGACTGGCTGCTAGAGCTCTAGCCATTACTTATGTGTTCCAGAATTAGGATTGAGAGAGAGAGGAAGGGAGGGAGGGAGGAAGGGGAGAGAGGGAAATGGAGGGAAGAAAAAAGAGGAGGGAAGGCAAGCAGTCAAAAGGGGAACACACTCTTGCCTTCTAAGAAACCTTTTCAGAAGCTCCACATAACATTTCCCATAGCATTTCTCTAGCCAGAACTTAGTCCCATGGCCATACCTAGGGACACTAGAAAATGTAGTCTTTGAGCTAGGTGAATTGCAACCCTGAATGAAATTGAATGAAGTAGAGGGAAATTGATACTGGTTAGCAAGGAGCAGACTCTGCCACAAGAGAAATAGAGCTTCTTAACAGTTTGCCTTAGTTTGAAGTGAATACCACTAAGAAGTGGAATTGAACCACTACAAAGGGGCAGACTCACTACCCTACTCAGAACAGAGAAAGTCTCGGAACTCTCCTTTAGTGTCCCTCATGATCTTCACCATCCCGTTTTGAATGCTTACTTCCAATCCCATGTTCTTAATTTCACCCTACAGCCTTTTGCAGTTTTAGCTTCTTGTTCTCTGATTCTGAAATGTCATCTTGTACTCTGACTTTAGCATCTAACCCGCTTCTTTTGAATCCATATTTGACCTTTGATCTCTTGGCTTTATTTGCTTTTATCTGTCATTTAGGGAAGGGATACTTAACTTGGAGTCCATGCTGCAAGGGGAGAATCTCCTATAATACAAAAATGATGTCCTTATCCTCATTTTCTTCCTGGAGAGAGGGACAGTAGCTTTCCTAGGATTCTATGACCCCAGTTAAGAACCACTGCTCTAGGGTAAACTTCAAGCGTTGGGTATAGGCAGACTCCCTGTTGTTAACATGGTCCAGGATGGGAAAGCATGATCAGAGAAGTGTCAGGAACAGGGAACACTATGTTAGCCCATTTGTCAGGCTTGGCTGAGGATCAGCAGCCTTAGACCATTCTATCAGCTTCAGGAAGAGGATGTTAGGACTAGAGTCGTGAATCAGGATAAGCTTAGTGTTAGCTGTGGGATAACTGGTCCTTCAGGTCCCAGGAGGGACTGTCAAAAAGGATGCAGCAAGGTCAAGAAACAGATCCTGGATTCATCCTAGTAAGCTTCCTCCTCAAGGTTGGGAATGATGTCTTATAACATCTTTGTCTCCTCGGTGTGTAAGATGCTACCCAGCAGAGAATAACTACTCAATATGTATTTATTGAACAAAACTGAAAGACAAGTTTAGGAACTGGGTACCTGGCACAGAAAAGGAAACTGGAACAGATGAGATCAAATGGTCTCATGATCAAACTCTCTAGACTCTTCCTTCTAATCCTGAGAGTAATGGCCGTGTTCCCAGTCCTTAGGCAGAATCACTAATTCATTTAAACGTGGAACCTAAATTAATTTCAATCACGAAGTGGACCAACCCCTGGCCTTCAGTGCCATCATTTCTCCCTTCTCCATGTGGTTCCTACCTGGCCATCTAACACTGATTTAACTCCAGCTCAGTTTTCATCTAATCCTGGATAAGGTTCTGATATTATGGTGTGTGATTCCATTTGTTCCTTGACTTTTGCCAGAAAGCCTTCTCACTTGGTATCACGAAATTCTAGCACACATACTGCTGTCAATACCTCTCCACCATGTAAACATTTTTGCCATTACAACATTTCCAAAAACCAGTGGCACTATTGATACCACATTTGTTCAAGAATGGTTGGAAGCACATCATGAGTTTTCCTCTTGGATACACTCAACAGCACAGGCTAAACCAGGAATCCTTCTCTTCTTCTTCCTTTATCAGGCCATCAGACATGAGGGAGTGTTGGTTGCTACGGTGATGGGGCTCAGAGCAGAACCAAAGCATGATTGTGACCTCCAGAGGTGATGGTAACTGAACACATGATTTCCAGGGGTCTTCCTCCTAAATTTCAAGAGTCCTCCCAAGGAAAATGGGCATATTCTTTTTGGAAACAAAATTCTTCTACCAACAGATATATCCTGAGGGTCCTCCAGGATCTCTTTGTCCTCTTTTACCACCAAGTGATTAATTTGTTGCTTCCCCCCGCCATGATTAAAACTTAGTAGCTTCACCTGTGTCTTATTGTACAATTGTTATCTCATCCTTGCAAATAGCTTTTCTAAATCATTAAACCAGCAAGAATTCCCATTAGTCCTCAGGATTGGCATTCAGCCCCAACCCCCTAATCAATGATAAAGTCTCCACATATCACTTGGCTGAGTCAATCTAGGAATCTCTCTTCAGCAAGCATGGTCTGAGCTGAGCCCACAGGCTCTAATGCTTAAGGAGACCAAGCAAAAAGCAGAAAGACAAAGAGCCTCAGGGTCAGTAAATATCTTTTTGTTTTCTGATTTAATTTTCTATGGATAGACCTTCTCTGATTTCTCTTAATCCCTATCCTTGGTACCACAATCTTGTTTCAGTGACTAGTCTACTTGACTGTGCTTCCATTTTCAATAGCTTTGAGAAGAGTATGGCTTGCTACTTCCAAATCAGTTAGAAGACAAAGAAAGCTAGCCTACCAGGATGTCTGAGAGCCTACAGTTAGCTGTGGATGCCAGTTGACTATCTTCTTATTATTTATAATTGGTAATTAGAAAATCATCACTTATAATTATTCTTGACAGATATTGACTTCAGAGAAATATAGAAACATAGCTGTCCTTGGGGATTATCAGTAGAAAAACCATGAAGATAATTATATTGAGATCTTTAAAACCTGGGTCAATATTTCCAATTAGATTCACAGTTAGATTTCAGATGTTTACATTGTTTTTAAAAAACAGATTTTGGCTCTGAGTTTTATAGATTCTACAAGTATGAAACTGGCCATTGGTTTCAGTCAGTGGCAAACCAATTTTAAGCAGAACTTAGAATACATTTTTTCGATTAGTATTTGCATCATCTTAGATCTCAGAGGTGAAGGAGACCCAGGAAAGTCATTTTCTTTCCTTCTATTTCTCTGGGTGGACCACATCTAAGACATTCCATTCAGATAAAAATCTATTTTGTTGATGAGAAAGCACAGAGCAGGAACTTCCACCACCTCTCTAGGTAACCCAAGCTGGTTTCTGATATTTTATGATTGGTGCCTTATTGCCTTTCCAGGAAATAAACGTTTTAGAGGTTTTGAATACACCTTTTTTTAGAACCCAAGTACAAATACTAAACCAATCGTCTGTGTTCTCCAAACAAGTGGTTTGACTTCTGTATGTTCCTTTTTTTTCTCACCACCTATCCAGGTTTACATATGAAATTGCACCAGTATTTGTCCTCATGGAGCAAATAACACTTAAGAAGATGAGAGAGATAATTGGGTGGTCAAGTAAAGACGGTGATGGGATATTTTCTCCTGGTATGTTTCTCTTCTCTTTCCCTGACTCTCCTCAAGATGTGTAGTATAGGTCCTTGGGATCCTCAAGAACACTAAACATAAAGTGAGTTCGTGGAAGACCAGTGACCTTAAAAAAATTTTTTTTTCAATTCTCCTGCCTTATCTTGTCAGGATGAAGTCTAGCAAGAATGCTGCATTCTGTGTGTATTAGCTAACAGAGCTTGTGCCTCACCTATAAAAACTGACAGAGGATGTGTTCAAATCAGGCTAAACAATTCTAGTCTGTCAACGACAATCTGCTTATTCTGGGGAATCATTGAATCAACATTATCAGTTGGCTACTTGATTTCAGCCAAAATAGTATATCTACTTTGAGTTTTTAGTTTAATGTGGATACAGTAAGAATCTTTAAAACAAGGACAAATATTCTTGGAGGTTAAGAAGCATTGTGGGATGGTGTCAGGGACAGCATGATTATATACAAGGGGAAGAAAAGAATAAGAATGACAATTGTCCAGGCAATTCAAGTTGGCCATAAATTTGCCTGTTTAACTGTCAAGGAATTGATACAAAAGTGATTAGTTTGTATTGGCCAGACATACCTAGGTAGTTACCTCCATTCTCCTTGTTTAATCTCTGTGTCTAAGTAATCTCCTTGTTTAAATAATCTTTATTTAAGTAAACATAAGTTTAGTTTTATTTTAATAAACTTAGAGCTCTCCCAAATGACTCAATAACTCAGATGAGCTATTCTTTGAGGAGAGTCCAGGCAATGTCACTGTTTCCTTCTGTAGGCTCCATTACTGTTGCTTTTTCTGTCTTTCTAATTCAGAGAATAGATTCATCTTTGTTCAGGAAATAGATGGAGCAGAAAGTGAAAGCAGATAAGTTGTAACTCACCTGTCTCTTTGCAGCCACTGCCATTGCCACCTCTTATACTTCTGTCTAGGCTTCAAGTGGAATGGGCATTGGAGTACATGAATCACCTCCAGCCAAATTGCCTAGATGGCTCTGGTAATGAGAGTGACTACTCGTATTCCCAAGGCAAAGGGACCAAAAGGAAGTCTTGGCAATAGGGAAGTCAGCAAAACCTAACAGGATATTGTCCCTCCCCTTTCTGCCTCCGTTGCCTCTTAAGACACTAGCTCAGTCTTTATTATTAGAAACAATAATAATGGAGCTTCATACCTCCCAATGTATCTGCTTGCTCCTAGGGGGAGCCATCTCCAACATGTACAGCATCATGGCCGCTCGCTACAAGTTCTTCCCGGAAGTTAAGACAAAGGGCATGGCAGCCGTTCCCAGACTGGTCCTCTTCACCTCAGAACATGTGAGTTGGATGTTCTTGCTTGTGGCTTATGGTGTTTACAAGGGCCTGTCTCATCTCTAACTCCAACCCTCTGTTTGTTGCAGAGTCACTATTCCATCAAGAAGGCTGGAGCTGCACTTGGCTTTGGAACTGACAACGTGATTTTGATAAAATGCAATGAAAGGTAGGGAGAAGAGAGTAAGATTAGTTTCTTGATGTATTGAATGTGTTCATCTGTTAAATCTGTTTTATTGTGCTTAAGCACTGACTCAGTACAGTATGCCAAGCTGCTAATGGCCTGTTGAAAATATCCGATTAAATTACTTTTTGCTGCTGCTAAAGTTTTTTTCATGTGCAATCTCATTGATTCTTCATTTTAATTTCTCTTCCCTTTTAATAATTACAGGGGGAAGATAATTCCAGCTGATCTAGAGGCAAAAATTCTTGATGCCAAGCAAAAGGTATGTACTCTGTGGTGCACCTAAACTCTGGTGAATACAAATTTTTAAAAATATCTTCTTTCTGCCCTACATAATAAAAGTCTCTGAGAATATGAGAGGGAATTTTAATTGTTTCCTAAAATTATAATCTCAGATGTTTGCTTATTTCCAATTTGAGATGATTTCACTTTAAAGCTATGTCTATACATTGTCATTTTAAAAAAAAAAATGAGAAATTCAGTCTTAATTAAGCCACTTGTCCTATCTTTACTTTGCCAAGTGATTAGTTTGATGTACTTCAATAAATCCACTACCCAAGCATCAAGAAAATACAGCCTAATTGAGCTTTTTATTTGCTGCTTGTTAGGTATAATCTCATTTTAACAAATACTATTTTAGCTTAGGCTTCTGTTTAGCAGAGTGCTTCTATGCCTTGGCAGATGGCTCATGGTACTCGGTGAATCCAGCCTCAATAAATTCTATTAAACAAAACAAAACAAAACAACCTCACAGATTAGATGTATCCACAAGGCAGTCCCAGGTAGCTCTCTGGCATTTACCAACTCGTTGTTTTGGTTATATCCTCAAACCTCATTCTCTAGCTTAACTGTTTGCTGGTCAGTAGAGGAGATGGATGGAAATGTCACTAGGACCGAACAAGGGACATGGGAGGAACTGAGCTTGGAAAAAACCCTAGGACTCCTAGATTCCCCCAAGCCTGTCTTCGCCCTATTACTCTACTTACTCTTACATGTGTTTCTTGTTCACGTGAACATTTTGCTGTGTCCACTACTCGTGAATGTTCCATCTTCCATCGTGTTTTAAATAAGCAAACAATGCTTCAGGATCATTATTACATCAATACACTCAGAGTAACCCAGCTTCCAAAATGTATAGTACCCAGACAATGTTCAGAGCTCCCTGCCCATCACTCCAAACACTTAGGATTCCTCTTTCCTGCTTACCACAGAACCTACCGCCATCGAACATACTGTGTATTTTGCTTCTTGAATTTTGTTTGTTGTCTGTTACTCCCCACTAGGATGTTAACTCCATGAGGACAGAAGTCTCCATCTGTTGCTCTCACTGCTCTATTCCTCCACAGCTCTGAAACAGGGCCTGGCACGTAAATGTTACTCAAAAACTATTTGTTGAATGAAGGAGTCGATGGACCAACAAAGAATTCTCCCAGAAATCGTACCTGACAGCACAGCCACCTTGCTGATCTCTGTTACAGAGGAAAGCTCCTGCAGTTCTTCTACTGCACGTGGATGGGGGAGGATGAAAAGTCTCATCTGCCCATCTCTCCTCCCTTGTAGGGGTTTATTCCTCTTTATGTCAACGCGACTGCCGGCACGACGGTGTACGGAGCTTTTGACCCCATACAGGAGATTGCGGATATATGTGAGAAATACAACCTATGGCTCCACGTCGACGTAAGTGCTGTAACTCACAGAGCGGCCAGCGTGTTGGGGGTGGAAACGCTTTGCTTTACCATTTGCCGCCAGCTCCTGCCCACGCCCCAGCCGGCCCCTCTGTCCCCATCCCCGTCAGCTCGCCCTCCTGTGGCCTCCAGCCCGCCATTCATGACGGCACACACTCCGGGCCTGGATATCTTCTAGGACTCATCCCTCGCCTGCCACTGTCTTCTGTCGTCCTCGTGAGAGTTCGGTCCCCCTCACCCCTCCAGGAAGCTTTTGTCTAGACAAGTGGTTACAGAGGGGAGTATAGCTGGTTTCAGAGGGAAAAATGTATAAGCTCCAATGTGTGGAGAGTAGCCATGAATCTAGACCCTCAGCTGTCTGCTTTCCGCCCAGCCATCTATGACACTTTTCAAAAAACCCATGCATCTGGTACATGTAGGAAAAATAGGCCCTATAAAGAAGGACTTATCAACTGAGAGATTTAGTCCCCAAATTTCCCAGGAACATAAATGGTACATTTTCCACATGGGAGATTTGGTGTATTTCCTCCTTTTTCTCTTTCCATTCTCTTATGGATATAAGTTCTCACACCCGGATAGGTGGGTAATATGCCCGACTGTTGAGCCCATGACCAACAAAGGCCGTTGTGTCATGTGGTGTCCCAAGCTGTTCTGTAAACAGGCATCAAGGTACCCACCAAAATATCTCGCTGTTGGGGGACCTCCAAACCAGGCAGAGCTGTTGTTTTCTGAGTTTTTTCCAGGACCCCTTAGAACTCTACCCCAGGGAGAATCAGGTGGCAGGCTCCAGTCCTTTAGGTCATTTCCAGAGCCATGGGGGCTCCCTTAACACAAGACTCTGGGCCTTTGGGTCTCGACACCAGAGGCTCAGACCCAATTTACCCGCATCATTCGCACAGCCCCTGTGAGGTTAACTTGGAGGGGGTTTTGAAGAAGAGACAAATGATAATTACAACTGCCACTGGCTGAACAATCAATGTGGGTTCCTTTCGTCAAACAAACTCATGCTTGTCACCATTTACGTTCTCTCTCATAGTTTATTGGCCGCGTGGAGTGATTGGTTTGCGATTCTTCAATGTCACTGCTCCCCTCCCCCTCCTGTCTCTGTCCTCACAGGCTGCCTGGGGCGGCGGGCTGCTCATGTCCAGGAAGCACCGCCACAAACTCAGTGGCATAGAAAGGTAAGGGCCCGAGCTCAGGGCTGCCCTCCGTCCAGGCCTTTCATCTGCGGCCACCCAGGCCGTGCCGCCCCATCCACGGATGGTCCCTCCTGGAGTCCCAATGTCTTACATCAATCGGACTACATCCACCTGTTCAGTAGGCAGTTACTGAGGAATTACTGTATGCTAGGCACCGGGAAATCCAAAATAATTCCCGGTCAGATGAGTCCTCAGTGAGTTCACCATTGAGAAAGAGAGAAAGACAAGCGAACAGTGATGACACAACGCGGTGAACACAACGACAGACGTGATTGCTGCGTGGTCGGCTGGTCAAGAAGAGAACATAAGCCGTGCAGGGATCTCGAGGTTAAAGGAGGGTATTTGCCAAGGGCACAGAAAGGGGCTTGGATTCAGTACGCTCTTCTCTCTCATTAAATTTACTGCTGAGAATGGAGTAGTTCTAACTAATTTCGTTGATCTAACTCAGTTGACCGGTTGATCTAAATAATTTATTTTCTTGCTCACCATTGATTGAAGTTCAGTGGCAGGGGGAGGGGGTCCTACTTTTTCTTTTTCCTTCCCCAGGAACTGAGCCGTTTTTGCCCAGGCTCCCAAACTGACCCCCCACCCGCGCCACCTTGTTCCCATTTCTTCTTAGTCACTGAGTTACTTGGTTGGTGGTCAAAGCCTTTGGCATGTTTGGATCTTGCACCCATTGCAAATGGCGGTCCCCTCTTCTGTTGCCTACAGTGGCTAAAGAGGCAAAGAAGATTACTCAGAGGAGCACTGAGGCATCAAAGCTCATCTGGCCTTTTCCCAATTCACTCATTGATGCCAGGACATCCCCCCTCAGCCTAGGAGAACCAGGCCCCTACCCTGCCAGTTAGAATTAGAACCATTTCTTGTGTTCACTTGCTAACCGGGCACATTTTGTGTCAGGAACAGAAGCTTCTGATCAGAGACAATGCAGTCATAAACGAAACATGATTTTATCATTACTCCAACAATTTAATCCAAACTCACCTCAATTCATGTATTCATTCAGCACATATTTACTGAGCACCTGTCATGAGCCAGGCAGGCATGCATGTGAATACTCAGTCACCCACCTTCGGTGCAGCCATCTGTGGCACTTTTCTAAAAAATGGGTGTCTGGTACATGTAGGAAAAATAAGGCAGTATCTAGAAGGTATTATCAACTGGGAGATTTACCGTCCTGAAGCTTATTGTCCAGTGAGCTAGATGTTCATAAATAGGGAGATATTTAGTCTGTCTCATAGTAAAGAAAAATGAAGCAGGGTTAGGTAACAGTGAAGACAAAGGTATGCCATTTGAGATGGGGTAGTCAGAGGCCTTTTTTCCCCTTAAGATTCTATGTATTTATTTGAGAGAGACAGAGAGAGAGCATGACAAGGGAGGGTCAGAGGGAGAAACACTCCCCATTGAGCAGGGAGCCCCTGCGTGGGACGCAATCCTGGGACTCCAGGGTCACCACCTAAGCCGAAAACAGTTGCTCAATAGACTGAGCCCCACAGGTCCCCAGTCAGAGGGCTTCCTGAGGATGTTACATTTCAACAGATATAGGGATAAAGGGAGACAGGAAGCAAGGATACTTAAAAGAATATTCCAGATGGTGGAGGGCAAGTATGAAGGCCCTGGGGTAGGACTGTTCTTGGCAAGTTGGAGGACCATCCAAGAGGCCAGTGTGGCTGGAGCAAAGTAGAAAGAGGTGAGAGCAGACTGAGGTGGAGAGGTGAATAGGGAGAGGGGAAAACTACACAGCAGCTTCTATCACAGCGAGGACTCTGGCTTGAGTTTCAGTTATCTCTACTGTGCCTCTTCCCTTCTGGTTCACTTCCGGAAGGCCAGTGTCAAGGTGAATGGGACTGACTTGAGTGGGACTGACTCTTTGAAGCATAATTATGTGACCCTATGACTTAGAGGATAATATACTCAATGTAGATGAGCCAATCCAACTGTACTTTAGATTTATCAGGCATTTTCCATTTTCTGCCTTTGAATCCAGGAAAACCTGAAACATTTTGCACAGATTTTTCTAACATTTTAAAGCACATATGTCTTCTAAAAGAAATTGAATCCATATCATGTCTTGTTACTTTACATTTGGAATAGCAGAGAACCATTCACTTCAGGCCTCGAAGGCATTCAAAAAACCATTTAAGACATTTTATGAGACCTAAGTAAAATCTTTTAATGACTCAGTGAATGATAGCTATGAGAAAATTGATTAAATCCACTACCTTTTAAAGATGGCCTGACACTGATGACCAAACACTTAGTCACCTTTTTAAAGAGTTCCTCACAGGTCTCTTTCACAAAGGTTATTGTACTATGTCCAAAGGGGAAAAGTACTTCAGGACTTACTTCTCCTTGAAACACAGTACTCACCCTATCACCACCTAGACACTAAATTATTCTCCATCTAACGGACCTCAGCAAGATGAAGAGGTTAAACATTCACAGCAAGGATTTAGCTCTAGGGAGAACAGAGGCAGTATAATTCAGAGCCAGTTGCTGGGTGTGGGGAAAGCCTCCTTCTCAGGTATGAAAGTACAGAGCCCAGTGCTGGGCCCGGCTGTTGAGAAGGAGTCTGTAAACCACTGAAGATTCCCCCATTTCAGTCATCGGGCACTTGACTCGGTGGTCTCTGTGATGGCTCAGCCAGTGTGCCGCTTAACCCTGTCATTGTGTCTGAACGACTGGTATGGTTGCTAGGAAACCATGCTTGTCCAGCCATCATGGCCGCCTACACTGGCAACATTGTGTTCATTTGGCTCATAAATAATGTTGCTAAGGAGTCAAAATCTAGAGTTATCCAAATGAGCCCTGCTTTTAGGGGTCGCTCTTCACACTACCTCATAAGCAGGTAGGTCAGCATCGCCAGCCCATTTTATTAATAAGAACGGGAAGGCAGAGGCAAGCCAGGGTCTGTCGCCTAGAGGGAGGCAGGCTGGCGGAAGGGTTATGAGCCCTGGCTCTGCAGTCTGGCTCCTGGACTTGACTCCCCTGGACTAGACTCTTGGCTCAGGCACTCGGCCCAGCTGTTTGACTTTGGGTGACGCATTTAACCCTTTCATGCCTCAGTTTCTCCATGTAAAAGAGGGAGTGAGAGTCCCTACATCAGAGCATTGTTGTGAGAATTAGATATTCCAGGAATACCTATGAGCCTTTTGTATGTATCTACTCATTTATCCTTTATTAACCTCTGGGAAATAGACACCATTGTCCCCATTTCACCGATGGGAACACTGAGGCACAGGGGAGTTAGGTTCCCTGCCCAAACTCACAAATGTCAGAGCCAGGATTCAGTAAAGCTCTTAGAATAGTAGGACACATAATAAACACTCTTTATAAGCGAGAGCTATTCTTAACAGCAATTATTTAGAAGAGCCAGTCAGCAACATAAGGCCCTGAGACTGCCCACAAAATACTAGTTTACTCTTTGGTTAGCCTACCCAGGGCGCAAGGCAGTGGCAGCGTTTTCCTCAAGAGGACAGGTGCCTCCTGCTGACTCCTGCACCTTCTCCTCAGAGTGTATCCTGTGCTTCTTTCAGGGCCAACTCAGTCACCTGGAACCCTCACAAGATGATGGGCGTGCTCTTGCAGTGCTCTGCCATTCTTGTCAAGGAAAAGGTCTGTACCGCCTCCAAAGAGGAGCTGGCAGCCTCCGTGTCCTTTAAGAGGCGCGAGAAGGGGAAAGTGGGGTTTTTGTTCAGTTTGGGTTTTGTTTTGTTGTTTTGTTTTTTAACTGTACTTGACAAACACACAAGATTGCCAGCCCCATCGAAACAACAGGGCCGTTCTTCCCTGCCCTTGTGCCTCCATGCGAGCCAGCATGTGCCTCCTCTTGGCTTTGCCCTCTACTGCCCTTCCTACTGCTCAGCGCTCACGGCCTGTCAACGATGGAAACTATAAGGACATTATTTCGTTGCCCATTCCTCCATGTTTGTACGAGCAAACGTGAGAGCCATCGGGTGAGCGACCCCCTCTCACCTTAGTGAGTAGAAGTGCTCCCTGGAACATACACCACAAGTTCTTTGCATGAATCTGCGGTCCCAAGAGCTGAAGTAAATTAGGCAGAAACAACATCTGCAAATGTCAACTTAGGACAACAGGGAATGTTAACTAAAAAGCGTCTGGAAATAAGTTAGTTTTTGAAGTGTCTAATAATAGGACCCTGCTTTCAAAAGCATTGCTGCACCAGTAAAATGTGGGTACACTGAGACGTTCCAAAAATTGATCTCCAGCTTGTAGGAACCAGAACCTGCCCAGGCTCTTTACGACGTTCCTAATAGTGTCTGTTAACATTACAGGAGATCCTGGAAAAGGCCAGACTTTGGGGAGGGGGTCACTTGGGGGAGGAAAATTCTTCACAACATGAGATCGTTCCACCCACTGCAGGGAGTTCATATCCCCAACCCTTGTCCACTGAACACCACAGTACGTCCCAGTCTTGGAAACAAGCCAAAACACCCCACATGTTTCTAAACGCCCCCTAGAGGGGACGGTGGGTCCCTTCTTGTAAGCATCAGAGACTAAAAAAATCATTTTCTAATCAGAGGGACAGAGAGAAGGGGGCAAAAGATTTTCCCAAGGGTGGTTCGAGAAAGATACCAGAACAAACGCAAGGCCTTATAAAGACATTAGAAGAAAAGTTTCATGGGATCCCAAGTCCCTCCTTCCTCTATCAGCCCCATTTCAAAGCCATTCCCATTTCTGACCTACGAATACATATGCAAGCTTGTCTTGATTTTCATGATAGGGTATACTTCAAGGATGCAACCAGATGTGTGCCGGCTACCTTTTCCAGCCAGACAAGCAGTATGATGTCTCCTATGACACCGGGGACAAGGCGATCCAGTGTGGCCGCCACGTGGACATTTTTAAGTTCTGGCTGATGTGGAAAGCAAAGGTACGAAGGAGAGAATTTAGGACATAGAACAAAAATGCAATGTGCACAGGCTGGCTGGCAGAAGAGAGACAAAGATATATCACAGATAATTTAATATGTGTGTATTCAATATCGAGGTAATTGAGTTAACTGTATGTTCTTTGTTTGTAAACGAGATCACTTTATCCCTTATGTCAAAATCTCCCTTCTTTTCATTCAGTCTTCTCAGTTGGAATTAACGTGAAGTTTCCTTATAACTTTCTCTTATAACAACTAAAAATTTTGCCAAAATGAGGACTTTCTCCGTTGTCCTTAGAGATGCTTAAACTATTTAGTGCAGATGTAAAGAAATCGCTGCATTATTCTATGCAGAACCCTGAAGTTCTTTATGAGACCTCGTATCATGGGCTATATGGGACAATTTTTAGTTCTTTTTAAATAATGGCTTTCCCATCATTCGTACTTTATATGCTATTCTGGAAAATTGCATACTTTATTCTGAGAAATCCTCCTGTTAGACTAAGTCATGCTGCGTCTGCATTCATCAACCTTTTGGGTTGCATTTCTGTGTCTAGGAAAAAAAAACAACGAGTAGATTCCCCCCCCCTAAATATGGGTGAGGGAAAGGATTGCCATTTCGATTATTTGTTTCAAAAGTATGTAATCAACTAAGGCAATTTGATTTCATAGCTTTATAGTGCAACCATTATTTTTATTTACCAACTATAAATTAATTTTAATAATTTCCACACTTAAGATTGTCTATTAATACTAAAACAACAAAGTTTTCCAGCAAGACATCTAGTCAAGTGTTTTTTCTGTAGGATGGATTTGATAGATTATTTTTTCCTTCATTAAGTCATTTTGTCTTAATATAGAAATAGTCTGATTTCTATCACAAAGTAATCATAGGTATTTTAAGCATATAAGTAGCCATGAATTGCAACAAGAGAAAGAGTCCTATCTTTTAGAAATATAATGACCACGTGGCCTACATCAGTAATTTACGTCTTCATTTTGCCCAACAATAAACTCTTGAACCATCTGCCAGGAGTTTGGCTCATAGTGAATTGGTGCTGAGGTGGGACCCAGTGCGGGCTTCTTTCTCAAGTGGAAAGTGAACTGACCAAGGGATGCTGGGTGGCTCAGTCAGTTGAGCGTCTGCCTTCCACTCAGATCATGATCCCAGGGTCCTGGGATCCAGTCCCACATTGGGCTCCTTGCTCAGTGGGGGGTCTGCTTCTCCTTCTCCCCTTGCCCACTGCTCCCCCTGCTTGTGCACATGTGCACTCCTCTCTCTTTCTTTTTCTCTCTCTGTGTCTGACAAATAAATAAAATCTTTAAAAATAAGAAAAATAGAAAGTGGACTGGCCAAGGTATCACACGGAGCAGTGACTACTTGGGGAGGCTCATGCTTTGCCTGTGCTGGGCCCTGCCCAGGCCTACTGACGATTCACAGGCCAGCCTTGCGCATCTGTTCGCCTTGTTGACACCAACCCACTCGACAGCCCCCATGCTGCTGTTATTAGTCAGCCTTGCTGGCTTTTGAAACTCGTGCTCAACCCGTTTGCCAAGAGCTAGAGCTATTGCAATCTCAGGGCATGTGCTGAGACCGGTGGCTTCCCCACCTGCCTGCCTGGCTGGCCCCAGAAAGCGATGATACTGTGTTCTGTGGAAGGTAGCCTGCCGGGGAGTATGGGGACATGCTTGGCCAGGACTTAGGGCCAGGGAAAGGCCAGGGAAGTAGTATCTCACCAGCTCCGTGGTGAAGAACCAGTTGTTACTGTTTTTTAACCTATCATGGACCAATACAATAAATGATCAATTGGTAGAAAAATGAAGTAAAAAACTATGTAAAGCTTAGACATCAGTTTTTCAAACTAGAGTCACTGAACTAAAATTACTGTCAAAATGCTGTTAGAATTTCTTACTGCTGAATCTCAATTTCTGTTCTCATATTTCTATGCACCAGTTACAGCTTATGGACAGCCAGCTGCACTTTGAGTACCGCCATCCTAGGGCAAACGAACAACAGGCTTCAGGTCCAGGTTGTGAGTAACTGGAAGGGAGCTAAGAGCCCTAGAGAGACCAAGTGCCCAGAGTGTCTTCAAAAGAGAGTAGACATGCTCCCTTTTATTGTTTGTGATGCCGTGAAGAAACTGTACTCATTTAATTAGGTAGTTCTTCCTAACCCTCTCCAAGAATACTCTTGGGTGGATTTCCAATAGACAAGGTCAGCACAGCTTTCTCAAATGCTCATCACAGGAACATATAACCCATCGCTAACCAACATGACTTTTCTTTTTCTAAACCAGGGCACAGTGGGATTTGAAAATCAGATCAACAAATGCTTAGAACTGGCTGAATACCTCTATGCCAAGATTAAAAACAGAGAAGAATTTGAGATGGTTTTTGATGGGGAGGTAAGTTGTCATCATGGACTTGGTGCATAGCATTTCCAGAAAATCTACTGAGGGATGCTCCAGAAGCCATATTTTCCCACATTGCCAGAAGGTGCTTCTGAATTTTTATTTTTATGTACTCTTCATTTAATTCCCTCTGTGTCTAGGAACTTCTCTTTCGATAGCATTGGGAAGACTTCTGCCCTTTGCCTTTTCTAAAATGGTACAACTCTTGACCAGCCCTTTGTAGATAAGAGGACTTTACCTGGCACGCTCCTGAGTTGGTTAAGCATCCTACTCTTGATTTCCGTTCAGGTCATGACCTCAGGATTTTGAGTTTGAGCCCTGCTTTGGGCTCATGCACTGGGCATGGAGCCTGCTTAACATTCTCTCTCTCCCTCTCTCCTTCCCCTCCCCCACTCTTAAAAATTTTTTTGTTGTTGTTTCTGCCCTGAGTTCGTATGTACATTGCGCACAATAAGGTACTTGTCATGTTAGTATCGACTGAATGCCTGCTGTGGGCTACATCCCATGTCATGAACTGATTTGTATAGTAGTGACCAAAAGAATAGGAGCCAGTGTTCAATAAAAGAAAATCCACTCATAAACCGTGTAACACCACCTACATCATCTAGAAAATTGGTTAGAGGAAGCAGTTCTCTGGCCAGATATGACTGGATAAACTAGGCATTGTTCCCCCTGGTATAGAAGTAACATTGTCTTCAAGATGGACTTGGAGCCCCCCCACCCACTTTTAAAAATTATTTTATTTATTTATTTGACAGAGAAAGGAAGAGAGCACAAGCAGGGGGAGCAACAGAGGGAAAGGGAGATCCCAGGACCTTGGGGTCATGACCTAAGCAGACACTTAACTGACTGAGTCGCTTAGGTGCCTCTTGAAACCCTTTTTAGAAAAAAAATTTTTTTCAGTCTGAGAGCCTTCTGCCGAAGGTACATAGAGCTTTGGGAACAGCTTTCTTTCAAGTTCTCATAATTTTCTGGTTTGTTTGTTTGTTTGTTTGTTTGTGAAAATTTCTGCAGCCTGAGCATACAAACGTCTGTTTCTGGTATATTCCACAAAGCCTCAGGGGCATTCCGGATAGCCCCGAACGACGGGAAAAACTACACAGGGTACGGAATCTCTCCTTGTCTCATCTAACCCTATGCAATTTCTCTAACTGGTCAGAACATCCACACTTTAATGTGTCTTTCTAATGGGGAAGAAATCAAAAATAAAGACTTGGGGTGCTAGGAAGCCATCTTGTTACATTCTTTTTGGATCTGGATTGTCCCTTTGCAGGGTGTGGGGGCGGGACGCAGCTCTGTCATAGGTTGCTGTATGCAGGGCAGTTGAATGATACACATATTTCTAGGAACTTCCATATTAAACTGTGTCTATTAAAATGTCTTTTACAAAGTTCAAGTCCACTCTAATGCTGATTCATTCTAGTTATTGATTTCTGTATCCATTATAGTATTTGTAGTTGTTGGTATTTGTATTGAATTTATATAATATTTCATTCATCTAACAAATACTCATTGAGCATAGTCTATGTGCCAGGCGGATCCTGGGCTCTGGATTTTTCAGAAGCCTTAATTTGTGTTGCAGCGTGTAAGAGTTTTTCGGTTTTGTTTTTTATTTTATCATTGTTCCAGGACTGACTTTCAAAAGTCAGCCACACAGTAGTTTCTGAGGGAATTTATGATCGGGTGGCCTCAGTCATTGGAGAGTAACCACTGAAGAGACTGAGATACAAAGTGTTTGCCTTTATGCCAGTATAGATACGGATAGTGAAAAGCAAATGGCTCTTTTTTTTTTCGACTAAGAAGTGGGTCGCTTGTTTAAAAGAGAGCGGTGTTAATACTGGTCTTGAGTTTTGTTTTGTGTTTTCCATCATAAGGTTGCCCCCAAAATCAAAGCACTGATGATGGAGTCTGGCACGACCATGGTTGGCTACCAGCCTCAGGGGGACAAGGCCAACTTTTTCCGGATGGTCATCTCGAACCCAGCTGCAACGCAGTCTGATATTGACTTCCTCATTGAGGAGATAGAAAGACTGGGGCAGGATCTGTAACTGCCCTCCACAGAACACGAGTTTATGGGGATTCCCTTTCCTTCCGGCTCTCTAGAACCACCTCTGTAAATGGCTAAACCACATAGGCTATTTCACTGAGGGAAAAATATAATATCTCGAAAAATATTGTTTAAAACTTACTCAAGCTTGTTAGAGTTCGTAGGAAATACTGTTCTTTTTAAAAAGTTGCCCACTAGGAACACAGTATATATGTACAGTTATATATACCTCTCTCTCTCTATGTATATGTATGTGTCGTGAGTGTGGCTTGTGACAGATCACAGCATGTCTCCCACTCCCAGAGAATTAACTTTCCCTTCAGCAGTTCCCGATGGGCCAAACATGCTGCAAACCAGCTTGCCCAAGAATCCCAGGAAAGATGTTTTTCAAGATGTTGTGTCATAGGGACCAAGGGACATACTGTTGGTGAGAGTTGACCTCCTTATCAGTGTTTCTCCTACCTGAGGTGATGATGAGTGAGACAAAGTACCAGTAGATGACAAGAGTCACACCCTCTCCATTAGTATCCTGGTTGGGGAAAATCGTAGCCCAGTCATTGTTACAGGTGTGCTGTTGTATTTTTAAGGACTAATTTGTGTAGACTGTGTATATTTCTGTTGTCTGACCTTTGGGGTGTAGGGGAAGAACACATGTAATGATCTCAATGAACTGTTTAAATTGTAGGTAAATGAGATAATTGCTTATTTATATTCAGAGATTTACCATGCTAAAGAGACGTCTTGTATTTTCTTCCCATTTGTAATGTATCTTATTTATATATCAATGCAGTAAGTTCAGGAAACTGTTTATGGTATTTTCGTGTGTTTGTGAGCCAAAGAAAAAAGATTAAAATTAGTGAGACTTGTATTTATATTAGAGTGCTCTTAAAATAATGATCAAAGCATAAGTTTGCTGCCTGTAAGAGAATTCTGATACTGTACGTAGAATCATCTATATGGAAATCCCATGACTTCAATAACATCTGCTCTTCTATTATGCTCTCTGTCTGGCTATATGTCTGGTGTTCTTAATGCTTTTCTAGTAACTGTTGGATAGTAATTAGATCTCCTATAATTTTGTAGTAGTTCATGACCAATCTCTGTGACTCGCTTAGCTCAAACCTAAGGCAACATTTCCGAAGACCTTCTGAAGAGCTCCAATAAACTGACCAGGCTCACAACTGTTTTTGAGGAAAGAGAAATTCACACTGTGCGTTTTAGAGTATGCAAGAAGAATATAAATAAATAAAAATATTCTCCATGGAGAATTTGAGCAAAATTTTCTTTTAGTTTGTGTTTCATACACAGAGCTTTCCAGTGACAGTTACATATCACTGCCCAGCCCATCCCCTTTCCACCCCTTTAGGTGATGGTCACTACTGTTCTTAAGCTGGGACTCAATGCACTGTCATAGGTGCCCAAACCCCTGATCTGTAAAATCATTCTGACTGCAGTTAAATAAAATTTGCAGCTCAAGCCCAGAGAAAGAGAAGCCATCTCTGTTTCTCATTTTCCTATTTGCATCTTGGCGTTCCATTCGTGCAGCCATTCAAAACCTGTTTTCTTCCTCTGTCACAGGCACTGTTCTAGGCACTGAGATTACAGTGATGTGCATGGCAGACACATATTCCTTCTAATGGGGATCTTACAGCATTCGGCATCTGTAGTATCTGAATATCTCTAAGATCAGACTCATGCTTGCTGCTGCTCATGCTTGTACGGTGGGCCCGATTCACTTTTTCAGGAAATATGTCTTGGTGCTGGATCATTAGGAAATAGGTCCTACTTTCTACATTCTATTAAGCTATAATAATACTATTTCACTCATTTGGGATACGAGGAGCTCTCTTATTCAGCATGTGGAGGGATTAGATAAGAGTCCTTTGTAATTAGCATACTGACTGCCCACATGACTTGTAGTAAGACCAGGTTCCCCAGAGAGATGCTCATAAAGTCACTTTATTCTTTCTGCCCCTGTTCCTTCCAGTCCCCTCTGTGGTATGATTCTTCCCATGCCCCTGTTTGAATTCAGGTCAATCCTATAGATTTCTGACCTCTAAGTTACAAGAACAGTTTCATTTTAGCAATCAAATGTCCAATGTAATAAGGGAAGACTTCAAATTTTTATACACCAGAGTTTCTCCCTTCCCTGGGTCTGGTGCTGTCTTAGGCTGCAATCCTGTAGTGGTAGGGGGAGAGAGGCTGGTGGTGGGACAAGGTCAGCTTCTTTTTTTACTCTTCCAGCTTATCTCTGCTCCCTACCCACCACATTTCCCCTAGGGGCAGAGGGGTTAAAGTAAGAAAGGCACAGTATTAGGTAGCTGATAAAATCTCATCAGAGCATGAGAGCCTCTGGTCCATGAGATTTTTTTCTCATGGGACCATTTGGGAGTAGGAGTGGGGTGGTGATTTTTCTTTTATCAAGGTAAAGTCTAAGATACAACATAATTCATTCTTTATAATATACTGTATACACTATTCTGTGAGTTCTGATGAACCCATTCAGTCCTGTAACCACCACCACAGTCAAGATCTAGAACAGTCCGTCACACCAATAAATGTCCCCCTGTCCCCTTATATGCAGCACCTTTCCCAGTCCCTAATTCCTGGCTACTTCTGGTTTGTTTTCTGTCCCTAGAGTTGTGCCTTTCCTATCGTGTAAATGGAATCATGTAGTGTGCAGCATTCTGAGTCTGGTTTGTGTCACTTAACACAATGCATTTGAAGTTCATCCTGCCATTGTCTGCATCAGTTGCTTGTTCCTTTTGTCACATAGTGTTCCGTTCCTATGGATATACCAATGTGTTTCTCCATTTCCTCACAGAGGGAAATTTGGGTTGTTTGCACTTTGGGGCAAGTAAAATTAAGTCACTGTAAATGTTTGTATGCAGACTTGTGTGTGAACATAGGTTTTCGTTTAACCTGGATAAATACCTTGGTATAGAAATGCTAAATCATACAGGATAGAGTGTGTTTAACTTTCCAAGAAGCTGCTATACTGTTTTCCCAGGTGGTTGTACTATTTTGCATTCTCATCAGCAATGTACACATTTTCCAGTCGCTCCGTATTCTCACCGATTGTTGGTATTTTCAATTTTTAAAAAATTTTAATCTTTCTTTTTTTTGGTTATAGTTTTATTGAGAAATAATTTACATGACCATATAATTCATCATTTAACATATACAATTCCCTGGCTTGGAGTAGATTCACAGAGATGTATATCCATTACCACAATAAATTTTAGAACATTTTCATCATCCAAAAATGAAACCTTGTACCGATTAGCAGTCTCTCTTCATTCCCACACAAACACTCCCTCTACCCCCTGGAAACCACTCATCTACTTTCTGTCTACAGACCTGTGTTTTCTAGACACTTCATATAAATGAAATCACATGATCTGTGGTTTTTTGTGACTGGTTTGTTTCACTGAGCATGTTTTCAACGGTCATCCATGCTGTAGCATTTATCAAAACCTCATTCCCTTTATTACTGAATAATATTCCAGTTGGAGATAGACTACATTTTATTTGCCCATTCATCAGTTAGTGGACATTGGGGTTGCTTCCATTTTTTGGTTATTGTAAATAATACTACTATGAGCCTTTGTATACAAATTTTTATATGAGCTTGTTTTCATTCTAACAGTGGTATCTTGCTGTAGTTTTAATTTGCTTTTTCATGAAACACTTTCAAAGCATCCCACTGATGCCCTCCCACCTCATTGCACATGAGGCTGTCAGGGTCTCTCCTCCTGCAACCACTTAGGACTCAGACCCTCAGCTCTGAGCCCCTTGGCAATCTACCCTGTCATAACTTTTATTGGAAGCCCTTTTCCTCAGGCAGTACTCTTGGGTGGAGTCCCTTTTATTTAAAATCATGACGTGGAGTATATAAGGAGGGTATATTTTTTTTTAAACAGGCATGTAAAGGATAAAGAATGACAACATGATACTTGAGTACCCACTACTCAGCCAAAGAAATAGAATATTCTCAGTACCTTAGAGCTGTCCAACCCATCATGAACCCTTCCTAACAGGATGCTTCCCTTTTCCCAAGAAGTAATCACTATTCTGAATGTTGTGTTAATTACTCTCTTGTTTTTCTATATAGTTTTACCACATATATATGAATCATTATTGTTTATTTTTACCTGGTTTCACACTATATAGAAATACAATAATACAGAATATATGTACTTCTGTCATTGTGTCTTTCTATTCAACCTTATGATTTTGTAGGACCAGAGCTAACCTGTAGAAGGTCTTTGTGCAGTTAAAAAAATTAAAAAGTCCCCCTCCCTCCCTTCAGGGACAGACATCCCTGTGCCAGTGTGTACAGCTTGGCACATGGAGCATAGACTAGATTGCCGTGCCTACTGAACCCATTGCCACAGCCTTATGTGGTGGCCTCATGTTTTTGTGATTTACCTTTGATGATGAATTTGCCAGGATGAATTCATTTTTATGGCTGTTTCATTGCGTAAATATACTTCGACTGGTTTATCCATTTTATCAGGGGTGGATATATGGATTTTTTCTAGTTTCCTACCTTTAGGGCCAGTGTCACTATGAGCATTCTGTACTTGCTGCCAGGTGCATGTGTAAGAAATATTTTTCTAAGGTTTATATACAGAAGTGAAATGGCTGGGTCATGTTGCTGAACTTCACTGAATAAAGGAGAGTGGTCATACCAGGTTTCACATTAACCAGGGACACATTGTTCTATAACCTCACCATCACTTGGCCTAATAATTTTGCCAGTTTAGTGAGTATGAAATGCTATCTCATTGTGGTTTTGTCTTACCCTGATTAAAAATGAGGCATCTTTTCACATTTTTATGAATCATTTGTGTTCTCTCTTCTAGGAAATGCCTAAATCATGCCCTTTGTCCAATTTTCAATTGAGTTGTTTGTCTTTTTCTTATGATATTTAGGAGTTCTTTATACATTCCAATTACTAATTCTTTTTGATTATAGGTTTGGCAAATATCTTCTCCTAATTTGGAGCTTGAATTTTTATCTGATTAATGCTCTTTTTTGAAAATGTAAGTTCTTAAATTTAATGTAGTGAAACATATCAGTATTTATCGTTATATTTTCTACTTTTTTGTGTGTCTTAAGAAATTCCTCTCTATCCTAAAGTCATAAAGATATTTTCATATATATATTGGCTTCTAAGTTTTATGGTTTTATTCCTTTCACATTTAAGTCTCTACTTGTCTTGAATTGATTTTTTTTATATTTTGTTCTCCTTTGAGAGTGAGAGCTATTATTAGCTCTTGACTCTTCCATATAAATTTTCATATAATTTTAGAATCAATACGTCAAGTTCCAAAAAAAAATCCTACTGGAATTTTATTGAATCTGTGAGTTGGTTTGAAGAAAATCAGTATATTTTCAATATTGAATGTAAGTAATCATAATTATAGTACATATCTCCATTTAACTAGGTCATCTTCAATGTCTTTCAATAAAGTTTTACAATGGATACGCACAATTTTTGATAGGTTTATTCCTAGGTGCTGTATATTGTTGTTATTTGAAATGGCATTTTTTTAAATTGAAGTATAATTAACATATGGTATTTTACTAGTTTCAGGTGTACAATATATGGTTCAATAATTCTATACGTTACTCAGTGCTCATCATGATAAGTGTATTCTTAACCCCCTTGATCTATTTCACTCAAAAATGGCATCTTTTAAAAACTACATTTTCCAGGGGCACCCAGGTTGCTCAGTTCGTTAGGCATCTAACTCTCGGTTTGGGCTCAGGCAATGATTTCAAGGTTGTAAGACCGAGCCCCATGTCGCGCTCCACACTCAGCAGAATCTGCTTTATATTCTCTCTCTCTCCCTCCCCCTGTGTCCCTCTCCGGTTCATGCATGCTTGCTCTCTCTCTTTCTAAAATAAATAAAACTTTTTAAAAAAATTCTATTTTCTAACTGACTGTTGCTGAGGTATGCAAATGTAATTGTCTTTAGGGTGATGTTTTTTGTATCCAGAAAGCTTGCTAAAACTCAAATGATTTTGGTTCTCTAGTGTTTTCCAACTAGGGAAATATACCATCTATAGATAATGACAGCTTTGTTTATTCTTTTTTGATTCTTCTACCTTCCCCCACCCCTTTTTCTTGATATGCTGCACTGGTCAAGATATGCAGTACAATGCAGAAAAGAAGTGTTGGTAGCAGGCACCCCGGCCTTAATCCTGATATTAGAGGGAATGGTTGCACAAGTCATCATTCAGTTTTATGTTTCCTTTAGGTTTTTTCATAGATGCCCTTTACTGGGGTAAAGAAATTTCTTTTTATTCCTAGTTTGCTAAGTTTCTGCAATAAAGAAATGTTTAATTCATGTAGTTTTACTCATAAACAATTTGTTTTCCATGTCTTTGCTTTTTTTTAATGAAATGATTTGGCAATTTTATTTCCACATTTCACAATACAAATGAAAATTGCTTTTTTTTTTTTTTTTGGTCCCACTACTTAAGTGGACACCATAATGGTACAGGTGGGAGGTCTTATCATTGGCATGTGGCCTCCCATAGGCAGCCTCATTCCAGGAGCAGGTCCCACTGGCATCATCCCAGGAGGAGGAGGACCCATCATTGGCATCATGGGAGGGCCCCCCATCTAGGGTTCTGGCATCATACCAGGGTAAGGAAGACCCGGAAGATTGGGGGTGGTAGGATCATTGTCCCTGCAGGAGGAGAAACAGCAAATGGAGAAGGAGGTAGATTTCCATATTGAAAAGCAGGACTCATTTTGTTATTCAGGCTCTGAGCCTACTCTTCCATCCATTTCTCATAGTAGTCTTTCACATTCTATTTCTTTTTTTTTTTTTTAGAAATTCTTTTTTTTTTTTTAATATTTTATTTATTTATTTGACAGAGATCACAAGTAGGGAGAGAGGCAGGCAGAGAGAGAGGAGGAAGCAGGCTCCCTGCGAAGCAGAGAGCCTGATGTGGGGCTCCATCCCAGGACGCTGGGATCATGACCTGAGCCGAAGGCAGAGGCTTTAATCCACTGAGCCACCCAGGCGCCCTTCACATTCTATTTCTGTTTCCTACCACTGCAGTGTGTCCTCCTCACAGATGGAGAATCATGGGTGAGGAATGTGTCACAGCTGTCACATTAAAACCTAGACATGTTGCTCTGTAGGCCATTGGCCACTCTGTCCTGTGCCACCTGGAAATGACCTCCCTATCTTTTTGAGTCCATTTTTGCAAGTTACAATCTTCAGGAATTTTTACATATTTTTAAGTTTTCAGATTTATTGGCATAAAGGTGTCCATAATAACCTCTTCTTTTTTTAATCTGTTGCATTCATATTTAAAGTCTTCACTTTCTTCCTTATAAGGTAATTTGTGTCTGCTTTTTCTTTTTTTTTTTTAAGATTTTATTTGTAAGTAATTGCTAAAGCCAACATGGGGCTTGAACTCACAACCTCAAGATCAAGAGTCACATGCTCTTTCAACTGGGCCAGCCAGGCACCCTGGTTTTTTTTTTTTTTAATTGGTTAATATCAGCAGGGGCTTGTCAGTTTCATTAAGCTATTCAGAGAATGTCTTGGTCAATACTCTCTATTGTATGCTTTTACCTCATTAATTTCTGCTTCTGTGTTTATGATTTCCTTTCCTCTACTTTTTTTTTTAAGTCTTATCTGTTGTAACTTTTTCTAAATTCTCAAATTCTATGCTTGGGTCATTAATTTAGAGCATTTCTAATGAGTATCTAAGGATAGATAGTTCCCTCAAGCATCCATCCCTTTAGTTATATACCACAAGTTTTGACACACAATATTTTTTCGTCACTCAATTCTAAATGTGATGGATTTGTTGATTTTCCCTTGTAGTTTAATTTTTGCTGTTATTGGGTATAAACAAAATTATAATTGTCATATTTTTCTGGTCATTCATAACTTTTATCATTATATGCTGATCCACTTTTTGCCTTCTTTTCTATTTTGTCTGTTATTAATACAGCTATACCACATTTCTTTAGTCTTTGCCTAATATATGCTTTTTCCTCTTTGAATTATAATATTTATATATCCTTATGTTTTAGTTGCATCTCATGTAGCTACATTTTATTATCTTTTCCATCTTTGTCATTTAACTGAAGGATTTCATTTCTTGTGATTACTGTTATATTTGGATTAATTCTACTATGTTATTTTGTGCTATTTGTCCTTTCCTTTTATGTTTTCTTCCTTTTCTTGTAAAAGATTTTAATTAATTGAGGTTTGTCTTTTGTTTCTGTTATTCTTGGGTTTTAACTTATGAGATTATAACTGCTCATAAGTTACTGTCTTTATGTCTATTTTTCATCGCTTACCCTAACTGTATTAGCACAAATACTATACCATCTCAAAAGTTAATAATTTTACTTTCCTCATAAATCATCTAAGAACCTTAGATCACTTTGACTCTGACCATCATCCACCCAGTATACATGCCATTGTTATCCAGTATTTTAGATCTCTCTTTTTTAACTGTATGATCTGTATATTAATAGTTTTATTCAATAGATTTTTGCCTAGATATACCCACATATTTCCCACTCTATTTATGCATCATATGTTCTCACATCTCAGACCGTCCATTTGAGTAATTTTCTTTTTCCTTGATCTGCATATGTTTGAACTTTTCTTTACTGAAGCCTTTTAATAGCCGCTCTCTAAATTTATTCCCGGGCCTCATTTGTGTGATTTGCTGCCTTGAAGCTGGAAAGGGTAACTATTAAATAAGATGACTTTGTTAAACAGGAAATGTTTCAGTCACATCAGGGGACCCTGCTCCTAGGCATTATGGGGAATCTGTTATCCTTTACAGATAAAGGAAACCAGATACATGCATCAAATTTACCTGCAAGAATCTTAAAATTCTTTAATCTGACCAAATGATATAAAGCAATTTAATAAAAGGGATCTTACCATATTGGAGCTGAAAACTGGAATTTTTTATAATACAAGGTTGCTTTAACATCTAATAAAACCACTTCCAAAAAAACAAAATAAAACAAAAAAACACACAAAAAAACCAACCACTTCCAAAACGTCTCCTCTTAATTCCCTTGGCCTCCATAATAAACGTCTGTGTTTTATGCCTGCCTGGCATCTAGTCTTCCCTTTTCTGATCATATTACTCTAATTTTCCTTTGACAGAATATCCTTTCTTTACTCTTGCCCAGTGTAGTTTGAAGGGATGAGCCCGCTCCCGGATACCAGAGATTGCCTGACATGGGTGTGGCAAATCAGGACAGTCCGTCCCCTGGACCATAGGGAATGGAGACTTGACCCTAGACAGGCTGAAGATATTCCTTAAGTGAGATCATAAAGCCATAGACAATAAGGATTCCATGAGTAAGGCAACATGTAAGAAGCCTAAGCAATCTTGGCTGTGATATAACAGATGGGACAGGGAGGGCCCCCACCTTGGAAGCCTACGCTGTGTTCACACTAAGATTCTTTAATAAGGGCTCAGTTTGTCCAAAGGTCTGTATTAGTTTCCTATTGCTGCTCTAACTACCACAAATTTAGTGGCTTAAAACAACATAAATTTATGTTCTTACAGTCCTGGAGATGGAGCTGAATTCTTTCCGGAGGCTCTAGGGGAGACACTATTCCCTTGACTTTTCCAGTTTCTAGAGGCTATCGGAGTCCATGGCTCATAGCCCTACTTTGCATCTTCATCTTTGACCGTCCTGCCCCCTTCTTTCCATTACAAAGACCCTTGTGATTACATTGGGTCTACTTAAGTAACACAGCATAATCTACCCATCTCAAGATCCATAATCTAATCACACCTGCAAACTTTTTTTTTTTTTTTTTTTACCATGTAAGGTAACGTATTCAGAGTATAAAGCACAAAGACATCTTGGCGTGGGGGGGCGGGGGCAGGAGTGCTAAGGGTAGGCTCCACCATGAGTTAAATTCGCATTGGGGGCCACGGTACCTCCCAACAAAAATTTCATCTGAAGAAAAGAGACCATTAATGGTTTAAGGACAATGATTTGGTACGAACAGGAATCTCTTAAATTCAGCAGGTAATGTCTTGTTGAGATTTTAATTTTTGAAGAGGCAGCCCTTGGATTATTCCCAAGAACTAGTGTCAGGAATCTGAAGAGGAGGTGGTAAGAAGAGAAGCTGTTTCACTACAAACTGTGAGGCACGCAGAACACAAGCTGGTATGGCTTTGTAGCCACCTAACAGAGCGGAATCCACATGGGGATTTTTGGGGAAAGGGCCATGCCTTATGTCTAGATCTCACATTATTGGATTAAATTTGGCTTGAAAAAGAGATTCTAATGATAATGGCTTCCAAGTGGTTAACTTTCAGGGGTATTTTTTTCCCCCAGCCATAAATACATTTCAAGGTTTCAAGGGAAGAGAAAAGGGCAAAAGGGACAAAACCAGCCCGCTCCCAGGAGTGCAGATGTTTCTGCTCCAATGCCGGGACTCCTTGGCCATCAGGGTGCTCCTCAGGTCACTCCAGCAGGCCTGAGTGGAGGAACAACAGGCAGACCCAATGGCAGGAGGATGTGGCTTGGTGAACTGTTTAAGACTTTGCCTGCGCTCCTGGTCCTCAGAGCATGTGTGTATGAGGGAATGGGGGCCTGAGGGATGGTTTTGTACTCCGTAGTATGCGTCTGAGTGAGGTTTTTCTGTTTGTCCCCAAACTGGCGCTTAGATCCAATTAGGGAATCAAAAAGCAGTAAGACCACATTCTGAAGAGAACTAACCACCATTAAGCTGCTCTCCTGGCTCACAGCTCAAGCTCTCCTGGCTCACAGCCCTTCCAACCCTAGTTGTGGCCTCAAACCAGACTTCCAACCTCACCTCCTCCCCAGAGAGAACAGAAGCGCTTGGTTAGGACTGTGAGCTGGGGCCAAACACCCCAGAGCCACTGGACCCTGGCAGTCAAGGGGGAGGAGGCATCCCAGAGAAGCCAGAGCCCTCTCCACTAGAGGACGGCCCCAGCTCACCCCCCACCTCTCCAACCTCAGATCCCTGGACGTGCAAAGCCAGGACAGATGGGGAAACGGACTGAAGAGCTAGACCTGGGCAGGGGTCCTGCGTCCCAAGCCTGGGAGGTGAGGGAATCTGAGCCTGAGGAGTGTGAGGGGACAGGGCTTTGACCACCTCAGGCCTGGCCTCGGGGTCTGGGGACACAGGAGAGCCACTGTTGTGCAGCGACCTGACAACCTGACGGATGCCCACAGCGAACCCATGTGGAAGGTTCTGGAGGATGTCACAGAGTGTGTGGGGATGGTGGGATGGCGCACAGGGCGGCCCACACCTGGCGTGCAAACATGTGCGTTCCCGCCCCATCTCACTCTCAGGAGCAACTCTGGATGTCGGTTGGAGTGTGTGGTATGTAGAGAAGGTGGGAAGGTCACTGAAGTTGTGAGGCCAGCTGTGGATTAAGTGTGGGTTTTAAAACTGCCTGGGCGCCTGGGTGGCTCAGTCGGTTAAGCCTCTGCCTTCAGCTCAGGTCATGATCCCAGAGTCCTGGGAACGGGTCCCACGATGGGCTCCCTGCTCCGCAGGGAGTCTGCTTCTCCCTCCCCCCACCCACTCATTCTCTCAATATCTCTCTCAAATAAATAAATAAAATCTTTAAAAATAAATAAATAAAAATAAAAATAAATAAATAAAAATATAAAACTGACTTTGCCTCTCAGTGGTGAGCCCTAGTTGAAAATACATCACCATGTAAAAGAAAGTCTCTGGGGAAAAACATGCCAACTTGTAAACAGTGGTTATTTTTAGATGACATTTAAAAGTGACCTTTTTAGTGCTTAAAAAAAAAAAGCAAGACTGTCATTTACTAATCAAGAGTGATAAGGCCGTTATGGTGTATGGCGTATAAGCTGCCGCTGAAGTGTTCACTGCATAGTGAGAAAAAGAGATTCAACATTTGGGACCCAGAGACTAGAAGATAAAACAGTTTCATGTTTTACTCCACCCAATCAGAATTGTTCTTCAAGAATGCTTACAATGAATTTATAGTAATAACAGATTAAACGCAAAGATCTTCTGCTCCGCTAACAGCAGGCAAGCTGCCCTACCCTTTCCTAGAAGGTAGAAACCACCTGGAGAGATGGCTATCTCCCCAAACGACTTTGGAGAACCAAAACAAAGGAAAGTGCATGAAGCTGGCTCGACTATTTGTCAGCAGATGAAGTGAGAGAACCTCCAGTAGACTTCCTAAGTCCTTACATATGGGAAGGAAGGAGCAAAAGGAATCTGCATGGGGCCCAATCAAAGAAATGGCTCCAGGAGTGCCTGGGCATCAGGTTCTTCCCTGATTTAGTGAAGAGGAGATGGCCTGCAGACGCAGGAGAGCATATCCCACGCCAGGCCTGGGTGGGCAGCCTCTACCTGGGCCTTTGGTGCCTGCCTACCAGCAAGAGCTGGTAGGAGGAAGCAGGAAGGAAGGAGGCAGTGGAGAGTGCATCCCAACATGGCGGGAGGAAATGGTGAGTCCTCTCCCCCCTCCCCCATACCCAAAGGACAGCACCCCCACCTGCCCTCCTGGGGCTTCCTGAACTAGCTAAGGAGAATTTGAGCAGGCCTGGAGTGCCCTCTGAGAACAGATGGGGGTAGCCCAACGGATAAAGCGTTTTGCTCCTAATGCTATGACCCTATTTTTACTTCCGTGTGCAGGTGTTCTGGGAAAATGGGTTATAGACAATCAGACGCTATAAAGAACTCGAGCCACAAGTCCACCTCGAGATAGCAACGTGTTTTATCAGCATAGCTTCAGTTTTTACTTTGTGGGAGCAAACTCACAGGCTGCACCCCGGTGTACGTGTGCCCGCGTGGATACTCATGCTCCCCCTCACCCCCGCAAAGTGCCCGTAGTTGAGTCTCGCTGAGGTGATAGTAGCCGTTTTCTACCGCCGCTGCACTGCCTTCCGAAGTAAATTTAAAATGGAGCAAACGTAAAAGAAGACAGCGAAAGGGGGAAAGAAGAAAAGAGAAGAAAACGAAACCCGTGGCAAAGCTTGGTTGTGGGCTTCGGAGGAAAGCAGCTGAGAGGAAGGAATGCGAGGAGGTAAGGTTCCTGGCACTCAGCAGGCTCCGGTTACCACCCAGTGGCAGAACTAGTTTGGCGATCATGGCGGACTGGAGGTAAAAGCAGCCCCTTCTTGCGTTACTGCAGTCAGGGGAGTCTGAGAGAAGCTGGAATCCTTCAGGGAGGAAGTAGAAAGGCGCCTTGTTTTCCTGTTACTGTTCGGTTTGGAGGTAGTGGGGTGGTGATGGCGGTGAGTGCAATAAATGGAAAGGAAGCAGAGAAGCGACGGAACACCGCCTTGGTGCTGCTTTGTGAACGCGCTCGCTTTCTCTCTTCAGGCTCGGCCGGCGCCACCTAGTGGGCACACGCCGGCTCCGCCCCGCCGCCGCCGCGGCCCGCCCTGTCTGACCTTTCTTATTCGCTCCAAAGGCAGGCGTGGGAACGGTGTTTCAGTCCCTCCGAGGCAGCCATCACATGGGGGTAGAGGCAGCAGGTAACTGACGCGGGTGGAAAGTGGCCCGGGGGGCCAGGGACCGCTGAGAGCCGGGCTAGCCGCGGGGAACTCAGCAGCTGCCGGACTTAGGAGTCTAGAACCAAAGAGGTAGAAGCCTGGGGGGGCGGAGGGGGGGGGCGGGCAACGGCGAGCGGAGCAAGAAGCCGAGGGCCTGGGACTGGGGGCCTCTGATCTGATAAGGCAGGTTGGAATTCTGGCCCCCAAGACCAAAGTCTGACATTTAGAAGGTCATTAGTATTCAAGACGGCTAGCAGAAACACGGTGGTGAGATTCCTTCTAGGCAGAGACCGTCTGTCCTCCGACCTTTCTGAAGTTTATCCCACTGCGGGTGCATTCTGGTCCTGGAGAAGATTTGGGGGGGCCACAGGAGTCTGAGTATAAGGAATATTTCAGTCTGAATTTTTTTGAAGTTGAGGTATAATTGTAACATGTTAGTTTCAGATGGAACACATGATTTGGTACTTGTTGGTATATGTTGCAGACAACGCAGTAAGTCTCCTTAACATCTTGTTGCCGTATATGGTGACAACGTTTTTCTTGTGATGAGAACTTTTAAGATGTATTCTCTCAGCCCTCTTCAAGTATGCAATGCAGTATTAACTATAGTCACTAGACTGTACCTTACATCCCAAAACTGATTTGTTTTATACCTGGAAGCTCATACCTTATGAACCCCTTTACCCATTTTTACCACCTCCCGGCCTACTACCATTGACAGCCACCAATCTGCTCTATTTATGAGCTTGCATCTCGTTTTTAAGATTCCACATACAGTACCTTTCTCTGACTTACTTCACTTAGCATAATGACCTCAAGGTCCTTTCATGCCATTGCAAATGGCAAGATTATCTCTTTTTTATGGCTGAATAAAATTCCATTGTGTATGTATACTACAGTTTCTTTATCCATTCATCCACTGATGGACACTTACACGTTGTAGGTTGCTTCTTTGTCCTGGCTATTGTTAATAATACTGCAGTGACCATGGGAATGCATATAGGTATATGCATTTGAATTAGTGTTTTCATTTTCTTTGTATAAATATCGAGAAGTTGGAATTGCTGGGTCATATAGTAGTTATACTGTTAATTTTTTTTTTGAGGCACCTCGATACTGTTTTCATAGTGGCTGCTCCAATTTGCATTTCCACCAGCAGTGCACGAGGTTCCCCTTTTCTCTATATACTTGCCAACCCTTGTTATTTCTTGTCTTTTTGATAATAGCCATACTGACAGGTGTGATGTGATCTCTCATGGTTTTGGTTTGCATTTCCCTCATGATGAGTGATGTTGAGCATCTTTTCATATACCTGTTGGCCACCTGTATGTGTTCTTTGGGAAAACATCTTTTTAGGTCTTCCGCTTTTTTTTTTTTTTTTTTAAGATTTATTTATTTATTTTAGAGAGCAAGCATACAAGTGGTGGGGAACAGCAGAGGGAGAGGGAAAGAAAAGATGAGAAGTAGACTCCCCACCAAGCGGGGAGCCCAATGCAGGGCTCAATCTCATGACCCTGAGATAATGACCTGAGCTAAAATCAAAAGAGTCAGACACTCAACAGACTGAGCCACCCAGGTACCCCTCTTCTGCATAGTTTTAAATCTGGTTGTGGTTTTTGTTTGTTTGTTTGTTTGTTTGTTTTTTGCTATTGCGATGTATGAGTTATTTATATATTTTGTATATTAACCCCTTATCAAATATATGATTTGCAAACATTTTCTCCCATTTGGTAGGTTGCCTTTTCATTTTGTTGTTGGTTTCCTTTGGGGAGCAAGAGCTTTTTAGTTTGATGCAGTCCCGCTTTGTTTTTGCTTTTGTCACCTTTGCTTTAGATGTCAAATCTAAAAACTCATTGCCAAGACTTACATAAAAGAGCTTACTGCCTGTATTTTTTTCTAGGAGTTTTATGGTTTCAGGTCTCACATTCAAACCTTCAATTCATTTTCAGTTAATTGTTGTGTATGGTGTAAGAGATTGGGCCAGTGTTATTTGGACTGAGTTTGACGTTTACAATCAAAAGAATCCTAAATAATACAGTTGCTCAACCTATTGCAAAGGATTATGGGAAGGGCCAGTGGTTAGAAATAAAGTGGCAGTAAGGCAGTAAACATGATCACTCTACCTACATGCCTGTAGCCCCTTCTAAGGGACTGTCTGCCTAGAACATCCTGATGAAGGTGTGGATCTAAGCATGTTATTCCAACCTAAAACTGGGCTGAGAACAGATGCTGGCCCCCAGGATAATCAGGATAGGTTAGGTTATGTTGCTTTAACAAGTAACACCCTCAGTATTAGTGGCTTAGAAGAATATGGTGGGGAGAGGGGTGATGAACATGGGGTTATTGTCCATGACAAGCCAGGTCGGGTTCCTCTTCTGTCTTCAATTCCAGATGGGTTCAAGGGGCACCTGCCTATTGGGGCATTGCTGGTCACTACAGCAGAGGAACAAAATGGCCAAGATAATACAAAAGGTTGAATTGTCAAATTCATACTCACAGGGATCATAGATCTTATCCAGTACTAAAACGTATTAATAATTCAAAAGATACAGGCAGTCCCAAGATACAAATGAAACGTGAGAAACTTGGGACCACCAGTGTGGTTCTCCCTTTCTCATTAGAACACATTCTTGTTCAGATTTAAAATTTTAAGGAAGGCTTCACTTAGAAAAAGGGAGAGTTTTGGTTATGAAATATCTACAGTTAATAGTTACATAGCTGACTGACAGTTTTCCAGTGGGTCATGCCCCATAAATGTGTAAATTTCAGATTTGTTTACCTTCAGCAACCTAGATAAACCTCCTGCTGAAAGCATTCTCTATTATCTGTCACCAGGAGGCCTACTTAGCACATTTACAAAGAATAATTTCTTTCTTTTAATCCTACCTACTACCTGTTTGTATCAGAAGGAGACAGAGAACTGGTTGCTGGCCAGTTGTTAACCTCTTCTTTTCCAGTGATGAATCATCCTTTGGCTTTTGAAGGCTTCTATATGGAAATTAAGTGTATCACTTCTACTCATATTCCACTGGCTAACGCAAGTCATATGGCCAAGCCTGGGATCAGGATGATGGGGAATATAATCCTTCCTCAGGGAGGGGAACCAGAAGTTACTGAACAGTTAGACAGTTAACCACAGGCAGCCAATCCACAATCAGACAGGGGGACCCTGACAATACAGATTTGCCTTGTATTAGGGTAATGCTAATTCCTGAAACAGATAAAGCTCTCAATTTCAGGTGTTTACACCAAGAATGCTTATTTCTTTTTGACCTTATAATTCAACATATTTGGCAAGTAGCTTTCTACCTGGCAATTCAGGATCCCAGTCTTCTTCCATATAATTACTCCACTAGTCCTTATGGCCTTAGAATTCTCTTCCAGCTGGCTAACGGAGAAAGAGAGGATGGAGACCTGAGAACAGGTGCTTCTGAAGAACTTTGTTTCATAAATGAGACACACAGTTTCACCTACGTGTGAAGCTGACTGTATTCCTAGAGCGTACAACTACTTTCCAAGCACGACTCTACACTGGAAAGGGAACAAAACCTCTGGTGGAAGGCAGCCATCTCAGCTGTAAGCATTTAAAAAATGAAGTTAGAAAGATCTCTCTCTTGGATAATTTCAGCTAGCAAACACTAAAGGAATTTTCCAATTTGATGGAGCTGTAGCTAAAGGAATATATGTTAGGATTGGGTTGAGTTGTGAACGGGAGAGGGAGATAGCAGCTTTAGAAAGAAGCTTATTTTTTTTTAATATAATGTAAAAGTCCAAAAATCAGAATCCCAGGGCGAGTATTGTGGCCTGCTCCATAAAGATCTCAGGGATCAAGGCTCCTTCTATCCTGTTTTAGAAAGCATGGCCTCCATTCCCAAGGAATGCCTTCTTCCTGAGCCCCAGTGATGATCCCATGTCCAGCTATCTGTGTACAACCAAAAAGACAGGACAAAGAAGAGGATAAAGGATTCATACATCCTGTCATTTTCCTTGAATGGTTCCTGGAAATCACCTAAAGTACTTATGTTTTATATTCTGCTGGCCAGAACATAGTCCTATGGCCAAATCTAGATTCAAGAGAGCTGGAAAATGTGGTCTTTATTCTTGTAGGCCAGGCAGTTGACAAGTTAAGTGGTAGAGAAAGAACTGCTCTTTTTGTTTGTTTGTTTGTTTGTTTGTTTGTTTGTTTTAAAGAAAGCCTAATGAATGGGATTGGTCATGAACATCTAGGCTCCTTGCAGATTAACCTTGATGAGAAAGAATTAAAGAACATTCATAGCTTCACAGTAAAATCAGAGAAAATTTGAATTTTTCCCTGTTCTGCAAAAGAGCATGATAGTGGGAATACAGGACAGAAAGAGAAAGGTCTTGGTGGAGTAGGTATCTGGGTACAACAGAGCATTGGTTTCTTAGGACTGCTGTAACAAAGTACGACACACTGAGGGGCTTGAACAACAGAAATGTGTTGTCTCCCAGTTCTAGAGGCTCAAGTCCAAGATCAAGGTATAGGCAGGGTTGGTTCCTCCCCAAGGCTCTGAGGGAAAGATCTGTTTCAGGCCTATCTCTCTGGCTTACAGATGGCTGTCTTCTGCCTGTGTCTCTTCTTATCATCTTCCCTCCACACGTCTGTCTCTGTGTCCAAATGTCTCCTTTCTTATAAGGATTGTGTCACATTAGATTAGGGCTTATCCTGGTGACCTCATTTTAACATGATTTTAGACATTATCTTTAGATTACATTCTGAGGTACTGGAAATTAGGATTCCAACATATTTTGGGTTGGGGGGGGACATAGTTCAACCCATAGCAAATGGTGAGGGGAGGGATGGCCAGGACCCTGACAAATAGCAGTGTTTACTATTCGATTTAAATGTTCATTTAGAATGAATATGTTCATTTAGATGTAAGCCCCCTCTGTTACTCCAGATCTTCAGCTGAAAATCTGCCACATACGTTAGGGGCACTTTGGAGAATATGATTCTCTGTCTGAGGAAGCACCCTTGGCCGCTTATCCACTCTGTGCACTCTCAAAACAAGCCTAGAGTGTAAATGCTCCTGAAGAATCCCTCAGCCATTTCCAGATGATGATATGTGGGTAGATAAATACAACTTCCTTGCCCCCTGGTGGGACAGCTCTGAGGCGTGTTCCTCATGTCGTCTTCAGATGCCCCACGAGCATCGACCACCAGCTGCCCACAGTGGTAATGCATGCCCTTTTTTATTGGCTTCCTTCCCCTCCCAACCTTGCATCTCCACTCCCTCACTGGTGTTTCTTGGGGTTACCACTTGTGATCAAACCCTAGCTTGAGGGTTTGCTGCTAGACATTCCTAAACTTAGAAAATGACCACAAATCTGACACTAAACTGAAATCCAAGAGCTTTCTCCATATGCTTGGGGAAAATAACTCAATATTCTTAATTAATGCCTATTAATGCCTTTGATAACCCCTTGCGATGAAGAATAATCTGTGTCAAAGTCTCTTGTTTCACCCATGGGCTTTCGGCATGAAATTCGAAAAGATGGAAACACCGAATAATTGTATGTTCAAAGTTCATTTTTTTCCCCCTCACTCCCTGCTAGCACCTTAAAAACAGATGGTATCCATTCAAATGAAAATGAGGTATAAAAGTGATTTTTATTAAAATTAACATTCAGTTTAAGTTTTGCTTTATTATGCACACCGCACATAACTGTGAGTTCCCTGTAAATAGGTTGTATATATGACATAATTCATAGTTATTTGTGCTCTACCAATTACATTGAAATTATGACTGGAGTTACCACAGAACCTCAATAACCATTACTATGTAATTTGCAGTTTTCCGGATTGGGGAGCTCTTTGGAAGCTGCAAGTAACTAGCCAATTGTTTTTTAGAGTACAGTAATGACTGTTATTACTGAGGAGTTGAATGAAGCTCCTTTCTATGCCCTGAAGATTACTTGATAATTACACTTGACGCAATCATTAAAAAAAAAGTCAGCGACAGATAAACAGACAGCAAACTAACTATAACGACAGCCCAATAATGTGGGCCAATATTGTTGGCTGTGAAAATTAGCACAATCTGCCATTGATTTTTATTTCTCTAATGGGAACACCTGCGTATACAAGTACACTTAATTAGATGGATTGCCTTGCCTCATGAATGGCATTAGAAGAACAATAAGTGAAATTAAAGGGAAGATTTCTGAGATTTTGTTTATCATGTGAAAGTACAATAGGCCACAAAGATGACTCAAAAGAAGGCAGCCTCCCTCGCCTCACCCACAACAAACCTAGCTTCATCTTTCCTTCAAAGTGTTCCTTGAATATGGTGCTCTGATCATCCCAACATCTCCTTTCAGTAACCCGAAACTAGACCCTGGAGCAGAAGATATTACTGTGGCCCCACTTCTCAAAAAATCTTTATTTTCTATGGATGGATCCCATTAAAAGATTTCTTGTAAGTACTTGAAAACAGTATTTCTTCCATACTTTTTTTTCCCCCTTTTAAACTAGGCCACAGTAATCTTTTCCCAGACGTATTTTTTATGCAGGGAACCACTTCTCCTAAGAACAGACCCCAGGCTGAAGTGTCAGGGATTCAAAGTTTGCTTTCGGTCCCATTAACCTCTTCCCTTTCTCCCCCTCTCACCTTTAAACATTCAGAACGTGTCTGAGCAAAGCTTATTTTTATGATAGGATCTTGGGCCATCCCTGTGTTACCTTTCCCGGTGATGATTGCTCTGTAAAATTACCTCTAGGGAGTGAATGAAAGGTTTTCTCTACATCTTAAATACTTCAGTCAGGGCAAAGGCCCAGGGCTTCTGAAATCTGATGTCGTAGGCTGTACCTTGTCAAGTTACCTTCCTGCAGCTGTGGGTATAAGCCAGAGAAAGTGCCCACTACCCCGACTGTCCTGTTGGCGGGATGGAAGTCCCTGCCGGAAAACAGGCACAATGACAGCTTCAAGACAGCCTTTGACATGCTCGTTTGTGCTGCAGCTCTTCCAAAGTAATAGCTCCGTGCCTTTCCCTGGTAGGTTGCCCTGGGAACCACCGTATGGAAGTCTATTAAGATCTTTGTTCATATTTTGTCTCGCTGCTAGTATTGGCTCCTAGTGCTCATTTTAATAAGACTTCTACCAGCTGGCTCATTGAAGTGGCCCTCTTATATTTTTATTCAACTGATAAACTCCCAACTGCTTTATGACACAACCATTTTATTTAATGGTCTCCAAAAGCACCCCATAAAATGCTTTATGAGTCCTTTCTTGGGACCATTGTAGCAAAACCTACTAGACTTTCCAAATTCCCATGGCCAAAGTCTCCTGTACTTCTGGTGGGCTCCAGGTGGGAAATACTGCCTGTAGAAACTCTGTGAGCTGTATGGATGAAATGACAGACTGAGAAGATGGGTAGAAAGTCCAAGTAGACCCACAGCCGTACTGCGCAGCTGTCCCTCTCTCAGGAAACTTCCTTCCTCAACACTTTTCCAGAGTTAGGCCGCTGACAGCTGGATCAGTTCTAGTCCACCATCCGTCTGGCCTCAGTGGTTGGTGCAGAAGTGGATCTGTGACCCCCAGAGGACTCTCTAGAGTCTTTCTGTGATGGCTAGAACTTGTTAAACTAGCAAGCCCTGAGGCTGCCAGGGGCCCTCTTCCCATGGCCTGAAAAAGCCTGGGGGCAACCTGAGGAATGAGAGGTCCTATAGAACAGAGTGGGGGAGAGGGGCACCTGGGTGGCTCAGTGGTTAAGCCTCTGCCTATGGCTCAGGTCATGATCTCAGGGTCCTGGGATCAAGCCCCCAGTTGGGCTCTCTGCTCAGCAGGGAGCCTGCTTCCTGCCACCCTCCTCCCCGCCCTGCCTGCCTCTCTGTCTACTTGTGATCTCTGTCAAATAAATAAATAAAATCTTAAAAAAAAAAAAGAGTGGGGGAGAAAGAGAGAATGAGAGGGTACCTTGATAATGTAGTTTGACCTCCTGGATGTAACTGTGCCCAAAGAAGCCCATACATGTCTTTTTTTTTTTTCTTAAACTAATTTGAGTGTGTTTCCTGTCACATGCCATTACCAGAATCTGAGCTAATAATCCCATTCATTTTAACAGATGAGGAGCCCAGGAGTCCAAGAAGTTAACTGACTTACCCGAGTTCACTCATCTAGTTAGTGGCTAGTCAGAAAGCAGGCTTTAAAAGACTGTGACATAAACCATCTCTTCTTGCTGGGTCAGAGAAGAATGCCCCATTGAAAGCTATTTGGATGCTGATTCTGTCATCAGCTCTTCCAGTTCCATGCCAACCAGCTCTCCTTGTGTCATCTGAAAATTTGATAAGTAGCCAGGAAATGCCTAAGCCACTATTAATATTCTTAAAACAAAACTATATCCCAACTGCAGAAACCTTCCTCCAGAATGACACTCGCCCTTGGATGAATCTTTTTTTTTTTAGACTTATTTATTTGAGAGAGAGAGAGAAAGAGAGAGAACACAAGAGGGCACAAGCAGGGGGAGGAGCAGAGGGAGAGAAACCCAAGTGGATTCCGCACTGAGCCGGGAGCCCGACCCAGGCGCTTGATTCCACAACCCTGAGACCTGACCTAGGCTGGAAACCAAGAGTCAGATGGATGCTCAACCAACTGAGCCACTCAGTTGCCCCAATCTTCTTTTCATATAGTTGTTCAGTTGCTTACTAGTGCAACTCACTGTTATGCAGTCTACACTCTTGCACTCAAAGTGCGGCATGGGAGCTAGTGCAACAACCGAGGAGCTCATTGAAAGGCAGATTCTCAGGCCCCACTCCAGATCTACGGAAACCAGAATCTGCATTTTAACAAGACGCTCAGGTGAATCACTGCATAATAATGTTTGAGAAGCATGGATCTTGGCTCTTTACCTTAACAGAGACACACACAAACACACACACACAGTTTTGCCACATATAGTAATCCCCACTTACCTGAGAATTGGCTTTTTGTAGTTTCAGTTACTGGCAGTCAACTATGGTCCAGAAGCAGAGGACCCTCCTAATGACATATTGTCAGGTCAACAACAACCTAACGCTACATCACAAAGCCTACATCATTCATTCACTTCACTTCATCTCATCACACAGGCATTTTGTCAGCTCTCATCATCACGAGGGTGAGTACCATACAGGAAGATATTTTGAGAGGGAGAGAGACCACATGCACATAACTTGTATTATGGTATATTGTTATAATTGTTCTATTTTATTATTAGATATGTTAACCTTCTATTGCACCTAATTTATAAATTACTTTTTTATCATAGGTGTGGATGTATAGGAAAAAACATAGCGTATATAGGATTTAGGACTATCCACAGTATTGGGTATCCCTGGGAGCCTTGGAACATTGCTCTGCAGATAAGGAGGACTACTGTGCCTTTAATGAATTTATTCATTACCTGCCCCTTATCTGGAAGTCAGGTACTGCTGTTGAAATAAGGAATACAGTTAGTTTGATGTGTCTCTTGTTGAACCTGTGCAAGCCCATATTGATTGCTATTGATAAACTGTATTTTAATAAAAAGAAATATTGCCTGGGCTTAATGCCAAGTTGCGAGAAATACAGATGAGAGCACTTTTTGGGGGGAGGGGAGGCTTTTTTGAAAATTGGAATCCTATTTGCCCATCTCGAGTCTTTCCAAAACCACCCCAAATATTCTTCCAACACCTTCTTCACAGTTCCTTAAAGATGATGGAAGGGGTTCAGCGATTTCATTTGCAAGTGTTTTAAGCACTCTGGAGCTTATCCGGGTTAGGTCACTCGAACTAATTTAGAGCATCTGGGTCACTGGATTTCAACCCTGGCTGCACCTTAGAATCACCTGAATCATCAGAAGCACAGTCTCAACACTAGCAGAGTGTGGGTCCCTTCGCAGGCCAACTGGATCAGCATCTCAGGGGAGGAGCACCGCAGGGTGTTGCTTCAGGTGATTCTAGTGTGCCTGCGGATTTAAGAGCCATTGAAGAGAGGGTTGAGGGTTTTAAAACCCTAATTCCCAGGGCCCACCGAATCAGAATCTCTGTGGTTCTGGGATCAGATAGTTGGATCAGTAGTTGGAAGGCCCTCAGATGATACTTGGATGCAGCTGGGACACAGAACCACTGAGCTGGGTGAGCCCCTAAACTCTTCTCCCCTCTTTGAGCTCATTTCCTCGTGTCAGAACTTGTCCCATCCTTCTTTTTCCTGTCTGAAGGGAATTCTCCTTGACGAAGAAATTCAGAACAAAAGAAGTTCCTGAGGCCTTTCACAGAGTTTTACAGTTTTGTCTTGGCTTTTCTTTCTTTTGTTTGAAATCTTTTTTTTTTTCCTTAAGATTTATTTATGAGAGAGAGAGAGTGTGTGTGTGCGCGCGCGCGTGTGCGTGCATGTGTGCACCTGCACCAGTTGGGGGAGGAGCAGAAGGAGGTAATCTCAAGCAGACTCCCTGCTGAGCTCAGAGTTGACTCAGGGACTCAATCCCATGACCCTGAGATCGTGACCTGAGCAGAAACCAAGATTCAGAAGCTCAACCAACTGAGCCACCCAGGTGCCCAACAACTGAAATCTTGATTGACCAGCTTGTCCCTTAAAAAAAAACAACTGTTGGGACACCTGGGTGGCTCAGTTGGTTAAGCGGCTGCCTTCGGCTTAGGTCATGATCCCAGCGTCCTGGGATCGAGTCCCACATCGGGCTCCTTGCTCAGCAGGGAGCCTGCTTCTCCCTCTGCCTGCCTGTGCTCGCTCTCTCTCTCTCTGACAAATAAATAAATAAAAATCTTAAAAAAAAAAAAAAACAACTGTCAAGTCCTCACGAAGCCTACCATGTCCCTAGTTTTCAAATCTAGAAACATTGATAGAGTAAGCAATTTACAGTCCACCAGCTTAGTGCAATATCCTTCCCAGACTTTCCTCTACCCCCTGCCCTGTGCCCCACCCCCCCACCCTGGCCTGCAGGACAGGTGTGATTGACTTCATTAGGCAGATGAAGAAACTGAGGCTCAGAAAAACTAAGTGACTTATTCAGAACTATATAGCCATTAAGTGACAGAACTATGATTTGAATCCAGGTTTCCTTGGCTCTATAGATCATACTCTTTTTAATATGGCATGGTTCCTCTCAAGTTTTTTTCTGAAAAATTTCAGAATTTTATTTTTAATTAAAATCTTGGATTTACAAAGAGTTGCTGCAGGTATTGAGAAATTTTCCGGTATACTAAATTCTTACCACAAATAAATAAGACCAGGCGTGGAATATCTGTCACTGATTCCTAGATGAGCTATATTAGCATGACTTGTCATAGTCACAGTATTGTGCAGCTGGGTCATAGTCACAGTATTGGACCTTGATATCTTCAAATATATGCATGAGTTTTTGAGCCCTGGAAGTACAGTGCTTATAGACCACTGTATTTCCAAAGTATTTTCTAGCTTGTTAAATAGTATTTTTAAAATGCTACAGTCCCTGGGGCACCTGAGTGGTTCATTTGGTTAAGAGTCTGCCTTCTGCTCAGGTCATGACCTCTGAGTCCTGCGATCCAGTCCAGTATCGGGCTCCCTGCTCGGCAGGAAGTCTGCTTCTCACTCTCACTCTCCCTCTGTGAGCTCTCTCTCTCTCTCTCAAATAAAATCTTTTTTAAAAAATGCTATAATTCCAGGGCACCTTGGTGGCTCAGCCGTTAAGCATCTGCCTTTGGCTCAGGTCATGATCCTGGGGTCCTAGGATCAAGCCCTGCATCAGGCTCCCTGCCCAGTGGGAAGCCTATTTCTCCCTCTCCCACTCCATCTGCTTATGTTCCCTCTCTCGCTGTGTCTCTCTCTGTCAAATAAATAAATTAATTAAATTAAATAAATTTTTAAAAATGCTATAATTCCTTGCCATCCTCTCCCCCAAAATAGAAATCTAAATAAATCCACCATATCTTACCTGTTAACTAAAGTCTTCACTTATTTCCAAGATTCAGGCATAATACAAACCATAGAAATGATCCCTGAAAGTATAGTCTTAGATTTAGGCATAATACAGCTAATTGGTCTCCATTTCCGAAGAAGGTAAAACATAGAATGGGTTTGAGTTATATTTGAGGCACTTAGATTAAATATAAGGGAGTTCTTATAATGTTAAGTATGGGGGAAAGGCAGTTACCTGTCCATCTCTAAGAGGCTTGATCAGTAAAGTCAGGACCTAGAAGTGGAGAGAGGAGGAATCACATGCTGCTTCTTCAGGCATTGTTTATTTTGCACTGGCAGGTCCGGGCTGTTTGAGATGCATTAGGACAAGTTGGAGGAATCCTGGCCCGGAACCTAGAGAGAGGCCAAGGGAGATCATTCACTCTAAGATAATCCTGGTTATAATAGTTTAGGACTACAATAAGGTACCAGACATGGGAAGGGAGGGAAATGCCTGCCTTTTGAAAGTTAAAATGCCAGAGAAATGCATTCTGGGTCAGAGTACATGGGATCACAGTCACCTCAAGCAGACAATGCCTCCCAGTGTGGCGAGGCTCCGTTAGAACCTGTTGTCATGTCAGTTCTGCTCTTCACCTTTTTGCTGCCTGGAATGGGTCGAAATGGCTGGAACCCTCAGTTATATTGGATCATGAGAGATGGCATTGAGAATAGAAGCCACTTTGGTGAATATAGCAAATAAAAAATAGCAGGCTGAGTCTCTGAGGACACAGAAAGCGGCTCTAACACCACACCTAGGGGGTCTGCTTCCAGACCAGAAAGTTCTCCAGGTTAGCCTGATGTTACGCATTCTTCTGTGGTATAGAGCCCAACCTAATCCCTCCTAATGGAAGTGGGGTTCACATTTTGATAAGCTCTTGAGCCGTCCTAGCCCAGGACCCCCTGGAAAGCAAAGAGAAATGACCAATTCAAGGAAAAGGTACCTAAGACCAGTTCAGGAAAAATATATAGCTGCTCGAGGGTGTTACCAAACAGAAAACACTCTGCTAACCAGCTCAAAACCAGCTCAAAGATGATAGTATGGCCTTGGCCTGACCAAAAGAAAATGATTTTAAGTCTTACTGGATTTTGGTCAAAGTCCCTTGAGGAAGCCTAAGGGAAGCTGGGCAAAGGGACCAAGGGAGCGAGCACTGTCAAAGAACATTGCACGCAGGCTAACTGCCTCCTCAGATAGACGTAAAGATGCGGGAATTAATCCAGAGTGTTACCCAGATCCCAAAACTGAGGAGGTGAGGCCTCTCAGTGTCACCTCAAGAACTAACTCTGTGGCAAGGGCAGCACACACGAGTAAGAAGCTCTAATTACTTTTTTTTTTTTTAATTGATCTCAGCCGATCTGGTCATCCGGCCCAACCTACCCTGAATGGAGCCCCTGCCTTAGTCTTCCTCTGGCTGTGGGGCTTGCTTTATTATTCCCAGCATCCAGCTGATCACTTCAGAGCTTTCCTCATGAAAGATGTCATTCACACCTTGAGAAACAAGTTCTTTACTGTGTAGCGCTTTCTGGAGAGGATTACACCGACCAAATGGGAAATTACAGCTTGTCAGGCAGATGGGTGGAACATTTTTTATGCTCTGAAAGTTTTCTTTCAGCTGTTCAGCCGGCCGTGCTCTGGGCCATTTTCAAGTTCTACTAAGCGCCAGTGACTGGCTGTGCCCACAGACTGGGCTGCCGTTCACCTCGAGTCCCCTTCAGAAGGACCTTGTTGCTTTAGAAAGCACAATGAACTGCCGTTCTGGGTTCTGATACCGACTCTGTCTCTCACTCAGAAATGGCCTGGGGGGATACCTTTGGGCAAGTCAGTTAATCTCCCAGGGCCTCAGTCCACTTATTAGTAAAATAAGGGGTTAGAGTATTTTTTAAAAACGCTTTCAGCTTTAAATGTTGCAATTTTTTTTAAAGATTTGATTTATTCACTTGAGAGAGAGCAGGAGCAGAGGGGAGAGGCAGAGGGAGAAGCAGATTTTCCGTTGAGCTGGGAGCCCGACGTGGGGCTCGAATCCAGGACCTGGAGATCATGACCTGAGCCAAAGGCAGATGTTCAACCATCTGAGCCTCCCAGGTGCCCCAAAATGTTATAACTTTTGTGGGTTTTCTTACTGGGAATAGAAAAATGAAAACCTCCCTTTTGTTTTTTGACTGCACATGAACAATTATTTTTTATTGCTGAAATAACACACTTACTTTGCCAAAAAGCACAAATGTATATTGGAAGAAAGATTAAAATGTAAATTGTCCATATTCTCACCACTGTTACTATTTTGTACATATCCCTTTAGACTTAAAAGTATAAGCACGCTAGAAATCTTTTTGCAAAAAAAATCACATCCAATCACCTGTCCTGTGGTCTGCTTTTTCACTGAACACCATATTCAAACATTCCTGTGTCAAACACACACACACACACACACACACCATGTTAATGATCACACAACATTCTAAGAATGGATAACAAATTTCTTTCATCAAGCTCCTGCTCTGCTATTATAAATAGTGCTATATTGAACATCTCTGTAGATACAGTTGACCCTGACCAATGTAGGAGTTAGGGGCACCGATTCCTTGTTCAGTCAAAAATCCACATATATCATTTTTGGCTCCCCCCAAAGCTAATTACTAATAGTCTCCTGTTGACTGGAAACCTTATTGATAATGTAAACAGTTAACACATTTATATTATATGCATTAGACACTGTATTTACAGTAAGCCAGAGGGAAGAAAATGTTATTGGGAAAATCATTAGGAAGAGAAAGTACATTTAAAGCATTGTACTGTTTATTTTAAAAAAATACACACATGTAAGTGGATCCATGCATTTCAACCTGGTGTTATTCAAGGGTCAACTGTACATCTTGTCTAATTTCATTTTCCTTTGGAAAATTCCTAGAAGTGAAATTTCTGAATTTGACACTATCCTTCTTTTAGGGGTTTTATACATACTACAACGTGTCATCCAGTGAGGTGTATGAATTTATTTTCCCCCAACAGTAAGAATGCCTTTCCCAATCCTCTCTCATTCCTTTTACTCTTTGTCTTTCCAACAGGTATATATGAATCCTTTTAGTTTTGCATTCTTTAGCAACAAGTGGGATTTGTTCTTTTTGTTTCTTTTTCCTAGAGCTCTGTGTATTTTCCCTAGAATGCTGTCTGTTTAAGTCCCGTGTCCATTTTCTCTGTTGGGACTGTCCCTGGGCTCTCTTGTATAGGCCTAGCTGCTGCCACTTTCCTATAACAGATGGGTGACACGTGACAGGTGAAGGGGCAAAGAGAGAGGGAGTCCCCAAGGAAGGCCTCTAGGAGTCCCTGGAGCTGGCGGACAAGCCCATGTGCTCTCACATGCCCACCCTGCACCACCAGCCCCTAGGTAACATGCTACAGACACAGAGAGGAGGGAGTTCTAGAAATTGTGCCCCTAAGAATGTGGGGGGAATTGAGGCAGCCCTCAGGTGACTACTTGCACCTTGCCTGTCACAATAGGGCCAGGACACGGGGAGATCTGGAACAGTCCAGGAGCCAAGACGTAGAAAAAGCGACTAGAAGACAGTAAGTGATAGCATGAGGTGGGGGAGATACACAAAACATCCAGCTGCATTCAGTATCCACCACATATTTATGCTTTAGTTATTTGATATATATATATATATATATCTATACCTATAGATATATATATATATATATATTGAGTATTTACTATGAGCCAGAAATGGTGCTTGCTAAAATAAATATACTACAATAATATTGCTACTTCTATCATGGTTTGGTTTTTGCTTCTTCAAAAGGACTCCATTTTTCAACATTCAGCAGAATAGGGGGTATGTTTTTTCTTTTTTTGAAGACTTTATTTATTTGACAGAGACTCAGCGAGAGGGAACACAAGTAGGGGAAGTGGGAGAGCGAGAAGCAGCCTCCCTGCCAAGCAGGGAGGCCCACACAGGGCTCCATCCCAGGACCCTGGGATCATGACCTGAACCAAAGGCAGGCGCCTAACTGACTGAGCCACCCAGGTGCCCTGATTAGGGGGTATTTCATTTGAAACAGTTGGCATGCATAGTCAGAACACTAAATGGGATGGGATCTGAATGGATGAGCTGGAGTACTTCTCCAAATGATAGTTTGTTTTTATAGAACCACGTGACCAAACAGGACCTGGCATTGACAAGAGGATTTGCAACAATGCCCTAAATGGTTTCCTTGGCTCTGGAGAGAGTGATAGAACGTTATGGCCAGCCAACTCACCACATGGGAATGTGTTTTTGAAAAAGGCAAACAATCAAGAGATTGTTTCGAGTAGTGATATAAGTAGTAGAACCAGCAGTGGTAGTGGAACGTCTATCAATTTTTACAGAAATGTATATTATAACATTTTAATTTTATATGTTAATATGTGTTAACATATATATATGTTATGTAACATCTATATAACATATGTTATATGTGAACGAGAATGTGAAAATCTCCAGACTATTGACATGGGAGAAGTGGAAGTTTCCTAATACGATGGACCCTGTGCCAGCCGGTCAGTCATTCACTACAGCTGACTCAGAGAAGATTTCAGACTCAGTAGAATTCAGCTGCTGTTCTTTGCCTGTCCCCAAATATTGCTTTCTGGGGCCATCAAAAATCAGTAATTCAGTCATGTGGATTATCTCAAAGGTAAGAGAGAGCACGATAAATAAGTCCCTCCTCCTTTGTTTTCTGCCTCTTCCTAACTGTGAGGCAGTCTTTACTTTTCACCTTGGGCATATCACCTACTTGCCCAACCAGTTTTTCCTTTCTGTGAATTTTGTTCCATGGGAGCAGAGGCTAAATACCCCAACTCACGGCTTCCAGGCAAGGGGGTGGGGTAAGAGGGCAGATTTTGCAGGATCTCTAGCAATCTTCCAAACAGTAGCCATCCAGGAACATATAGACCTGTGTTTCAGCAGTTCAGGAAAATTCATTCTGAGGAGAGAAAACTCATTTGCTGCTGGCAGTGATTCAAGCTGCTAACTTCACAGAGAATATTGCCAGAGCCAAATTCTTTCCCAGTTATGGAGGTCAGAGGGGAGGCAACTGTGCTTATAGGGCAAAGCTCTTTTTTGGATACCCTTGGCTTTCTGCTTTCTTCTTTACAGCTGATTAACACCCAATGGCCATTTCTTTAGAAAAGAAAAATTCAGTTCCTTGGCTTAATTAGCTTTCCTAATGCAGTACTCACCACAGCCTGCCAGCGTCCAGACTTCGTAATCCTTGATTTCAGTTCAAGGTAATTCATTGTCGTAGCTCACTGATTTCCAAATGTTGTCTCATGGCTTGTGTGGTCAAAATAAGGCCTGAACTTAACCCTTGACCGGCCTGCATGAGGACTTTCACACTGAGTTAGTGTATCTGCTGTAGGTGCTCTTTGGAGAGCCTGAAACTTCTTGCTTTGGTTTGACATTTTGCCTCAACTTCATGGTCACAGTCTTAAGATCAGTCTTCCCTTCCCCTCTTCAGTGCATTTGCTGATTGTGTGGGTTTTGTTACTGTTAATCTTAACATACCGTGGAGTACTTCCTTCTGCCTCATTCTTTGAACAATCAATAAACAAGTGTTTCTTGAAAATCCAGAAAGCGTGGTTTATGTCATACATTTTCTATCTGCAAATTTAGTAATCGTATTTGTTTTTATTCTTTTATGACAACTTTTCAGTATTATATGGTAGAGGCGATTAAGTATAATGGTTAAGTGTGTGAATACTAAGCCAAATTGCCTGAGTTCCAATCTGGCTCTGACATTTCCCAGCTGTGTGATCCTGGGCACGTTAAGCGATGACGCCATGCCTCAGCTTCCTCATATGTAATGTCAGGATAATAATGGTATCCACTTTTGGGCTTGTTGAAGAGTGAATTAGTTAAGGAAAGTAAAGCAGTTATAACAGTGCTTGGGCTGATAGTAACTCCTCATGTTAGAGGCTATCACTACTGAAAGATCAGTATTATTTCACTGAGGAATGAGATTAAGTATCTACAGTTATCTGTCCTATCAACTGTTTTTCACCTGTGACCTGTTTTGTGCAAGGCATGTGGGTAATGAAGCCACAGAGGTGAGTCCTACATAAACTTTACTCTGGACTTGATTCGGAATTTTGCACAGACATCACAATCGTGTGAGGATTTGCTGCATGGCCAAGTCGTCTCGTTGCCACAGCCTGGCTAGTGACTGAGTTAGGACCCTGTCCTACCCAGGATAGTGTGAAGTCTCACCGCCTTCTGATAGCCAGCTCATTCTGTCCTCTATGCCTTTCTGAACGACCTCAGCTTTGTTGGTGATCTCTGCTCCTGGAAGAAGCCCAGGACACAAGAAAGGAAACAATTCCCAGTGACCTGTGAGAAGACCCCCTGAAGAAGGTGTTATTGTATGTTACTGATTCTAAGATGCACATTTTTTCCCCACCTTTTTATTCTTCTGAAATCAGATGCAGCAAAAAGGTATTGTGGGCACCATTGGCTCTACATGCAAAAATCTGGTCCTAGGTCCTCGGCTGCCACTTCATGTGAGTGATATGCAATGTCAATACCACAGGACTTGAGATTTATTGTCATAAAAATATCTTCCAAATGATGCCACTGAGCTATGAACTGAAGTGAAAACTTACTTTACATGCAGGAAGGTGCAGAAACAGCCCTGTAATATGTGATTTAAAAAAAATGATGACTGTGCTCACTTTGTACTAAAATTGGAACTTTACAGAGAAGATTAGCATGGCCCCAGAGCAAGGATGACAGGCAAATTCACGAAGCGTTCCATATTAAAAAAAAAAAAAAATGACTGGTAAGTCTAAAAGAGCGCTTTCATTAAACATAAAATAAAACTCTAAGTGGTAAGAAAGCACAGGCCATAGTTCAGTTGGCAGCCTTTTGTTTCTTCGTGGTACATAAAACAATGGTTCATTTTATAATTAAAATTTTCTTAGATTTGTTGAAATGTACATCTTAAACCTCAAGAAGGAAGATCATGAAATAGCTACCTTGACATTCTCCGCAACATTCCAAATGTTCAATTTTTGGCAGAACCAGGTTCTACCTACATTCATATTTAATTTTTAAACTCCTCTCATTGTTTAAACTTAAATACATTTCTTTTGAAAGAAAATGTATACACTTGTGAAATGAAGGTTTTACAGCGCTCGTTGAATGGCTTAAATATGAATTACAATTAATCTATAACCATTAAGCTAAAAAAACATGTTTGACCATTTACCATCTAAAATCATCTTACTGGGGCACCTGACTGGCTCAGTTGGTAGAGTGCGCAAATCTTGATCTCAGGGTTGTGGGTTCAAGCCTCATGTCGGGTTTAAAGATTACTTAAAATCTTGAGGGACGCCTGGGTGGCTCAATTGTTTAAGCGTCTGCCTTCGGCTCAGGTCATGATCCCAGGGTCCTGGGATTGAGCCCCACATTGGGCTCCCTGCTTGGCAGAGAACCTGCTTCCCTCTCTCTCCCTCTGCCAGTAGCTCCTCCTGCTTGTGTGCTCTCTCTCTTCTCTCTGTCAAATAAAGAAATAAAAATCTTAAATAAATAAAATCTTTAAAAATAAATAAATAAAATCATCTTACAGTGGGATGCAAACGTGCAGAATTCCGTGGGGCACCCCACATTTAGGTGAGGTTCCATCTACTGAGATGCATCACTTCCTTCCAGCCACTAAGCCATTGCCACTATTTCCAGACTCATCATTTGCATTTGCTTTCAAGAAATTCATACTGCTGGGCACCTGAGTGGCTCAATGGGTTAAGCCTCTGCCTTTGGCTCAGGTCATGATCCCAGAGTCCTGGGATCCAGCCCCACATCGGGCTCCCTGTGTGGGAAGACCATTTCTCCCTCTTCCTCTGCTGCTCCCCCTGCTTGTGTTCCCTTTCTCGTTTTGTCTTGTTCTCTGTCAAATAAGTAAATAAAGTCTTGAAAAAGAAAAAGAAAGAAAGAAGGAAATTCACACTGAAAAATCCTTCCCAAACTGAAATCAAAGAGCTACCATCAACTTAGAGTTTGACTTCTCAGCACCCACTAATTTCCATGTTTATTTTTGTTACTCGGGAATATAAAGTTTGATGCCCTACTTAATCCATGACGCCTGACCCACCCTCTAAGGTTGTTGGACATTTTGTCATGAGTTCTTACCAACATTTTGACACAATAATTGTGGAACTTTGGGAGAGGGATCTGCTTTTAGCCTAGGGAAATCATTTTCAAGATCAGTACTTGCCCTTCATTTACTTTCAATGTGTAAATCCAGTCTTCTTTGACTCAATAGAGTACCACTTCCACATATGGGCAGGACTCTTGTATCAACAAGATGAGGAAATTCTGTTTATCAGCAAGTGACACTTTACCCCACGTTGCACTTCCCACTAATTATGGCTGTTAAGTTTTCAGGGTCCTATCACAAAGAGCAGTTCATTAACTTTAATTATTTTTGAAATTCATGGCTCCAATACAGAGTGAAGCTGGCAGATCCCAGAGGGCTAGAGTTGCAGAAATTAATTAACAAAGAGTGGAAACTCTTATTAGCCGACACTTTTTGCTATATTCCTTTCTTTTCTTTTTCATTTAACCACTTCAGGGTGGGTCTCAGACCCTCCAGACTAGAGGCAGGGGAAAGGTTAGAACTGAATGTTCAAGACACAAGAAATTGAAGTCCCGGGCCTTGGCCAGGAGCAGAGTGCTTGGCTTGTTTCGCATTATATTTCAGCTACATCACTGTCGGGTTTGGATTTAGAAAACCCACAGATCCACTGGTTCCCAAATCACATCCAACTGGTGTCTATGTTTAGTTGATTCCAGACAGAAACTGACACTTAGAAACTTGACAGGAATCCCTCTGCATGATATCCTGTTTAAATTAGACTTCAGGGCCCCACAGAAGTCCTCTGCTCCACAAAGGTATGGCACTTTGTGGGTAGTCTTTAAACATCAAACCAGTTAGACTCTATTGGTGTAGAGTCTGCTATGATTCCATGTCTGTTCCTATTTCTCTTGTAAAAAGTACCCTCCTGATGTGAAAGAGTAGTGCACTCCAGCATTGCTAGAGGCAGTATAAATTGGTACAAACTTTCTTTCTTTACAGTCTTTCTGGAAAGCAAAGTAGCCATAACCATAAGATGTCATCAGATGCACATGCAATTTGACCAAAATTTCCACAACTGTTTTGTTCAAGGAAATGGTAAGAAACATGGGCAAACACTTCTCAACAGAGACGTTCATTGCACCATTAATTATAGTAGTGAAATATTAGAGAAATCTAAGCAACCCAACCGCTTTAATAATATGCAGCTGCAGGACGCCTGGGTGGCTCAGTTGGTTGGACGACTGCCTTCGGCTCAGGTCATGATCCCGGAGTCCCGGGATCGAGTCCCGCATTGGGCTCTCAGCTCCACAGGGAGTCTGCTTCTCCCTCTGACCTTCTCCTCTCTCATGTTCTCTCTCACTGCCTCTCCTCAAATAAATAAATAAAATCTTTAAAATAAAAATAATATGCAGCTGGCAGAAGTGACATCATAGGGTATTTGATATAGAAAAATGTTTATCTTATATTACAAAGTAAAAGAACCATGTCCCAGAACTATAGTTATTCTAATTTTAATATTTTTATGTAGTTACAGCAGTTTATGAGGGGCAGAATTACAGTGTACTTTTTATTTTCATCTCTATCTGTTTCTGTGTTTTTCAAATTTTCTACATTGAACAACTATCACTCTTATAATCAGGGAAGGAACATGAAAGACTTTAAAAAGCAAAAAAAAGAAAGCACCTCCTTGAGGCATAGTGTAATTGTTGAAATTAAAAGTTTATCAAAATCAAGGCCTTACTCTTCCTGAAAGTTTGGGAAAAGGAAACTCTGATTTTCGAAGGGCTCGTCAAGTATTAAGCACTGTGCTAGGACCTTTTTACATATATTATTCCACTTAATCATAAAAACAGTCCTATAAGGCATGTGCTATTATCTTTAGCTCTATGGGTAAGGATACAAAGACACAGACTTAAATAGCATAACTTAGCTCAAATAGCTATTAAATGACAGAGTCAGAATTCAGAGTCAGGTCTTATCTATTTGTTTATTCATCAGCTTATTCTATTTATACACACACATAATCATTAGGATGGCTAAATAGTTCTGGAATAGGAAAATTAGAGACTAACATAACAAGCATAGAGAATAACATTTTAAAAATCCATATATTCAGCATCCAGCTTAAGAAATTAAAAATTTCCAACACAGAGGATGCTGCCTGTTTACTTATCCCCAGGGCCATTCTATTTTCTTCCATTGAGAAGTAACCAATGTTGGGATGCCAGGATAGCTCAGTCCAGTAAGCGTCCACCTTCAGCTCAGGTTATAATCCTGGGGTCCTGGGATCGAGTATGGCATTGGGCTCCCTGCTCAGTGGGGTGTCTGCTTCTCTCTTTGCCTGTGGCTCCCCTGTTTGTGCTCTTTCTCTCTCTGACAAATAAATAAAATTTTTAAAAAGAAAGAGATAACCATTATCTTGAGTATGGAGTTTATCATTCCTATGCAAATTATTGTTCCTTTGCTATGTGTGTTGGTATTCATAAACTAGACTGAATCAGTCACTGTCCAGTCAGGAAAATAGGAACCACTCTATGTATTACACACAAAGGGAGATTTAATACTGAGAATTACAGAGGTAGAGAAAGGGCTGAAGAAGCAAATGGCATGATGTTTAGTTTCATCCATTTGCCTCCCTAGATCAATTCTCCATCCTTCTTTGCGCTCAGGAAACTGTCTCACTGTACTATCTTGGCTTCTGAATTCTGGTTGGTTTTGCCCCATGGGAACTACTGGCAAGAGGTTGAGGAGAAGAGGAGAATGGGATCAGAGGAGCTATTCCCTTGGCTTCCTTCTTGTTGGGTTACTAGCACGTTGGCACCACGGCTGCTAAAATAGCCACTGATACCACCAAAATGCTCATTTTCAGTAACTTCCTGCACTTGTTCCTGCTGCCATTGCTCAAAGCACAACTGGAACAGATAGGAAAATAGCTTCGCCCTTTCTTCCATTTTCTAATCTCCTGTCAATGCTTTGCACTGGCAACACCTAACCAGAGCCTGTGACCTGGAGTTCCCCAGTTGTCAACCCCTTGCAACACAGAAGAGTGCACAGAAAGGCTGGAGTGGGCTTGAGAGCCAACAGCACATAACCCACACGAGGGCACAGTATTGTTTGCATTCTTAAAACTCTGTATAGATAGTGTCATGCTCTACGTCTCCTTGCTTCTTTGTTTAACCTTATCCTTTTGAGATCTGTCCATGTTGATGCATGTGGCTCTGGTTTATTCATTTTAACTGCAATGTTGTATACAGTAATGGTATTTCCACAGGGAACTAGTGGAGATAGAAACATGGACATTACTGGTATTAGAATAAAAGAGATATAAAGATAATATATGGCAAACTACCAACAGGTAAAATTAGATTAAAGGAAACATTTCTAAAATCTTTTCATTCCTTCATTCAACACAGATGCATTGAACTTCTACCATGTCCTAGGCATTGTGCTCGACACAAAGGACAGAAAATTGAATATGACCTCGTCCCCTGCTCTCTGGTTGCTGATGCATAGACAATTAGATACACGATTTTCATAAAGGTAATAAATACTATGATGGAGTTATGACTATGGTGCTATACGGGCACAGAGCTTGATAACTGGAAAAAAGAAATTAAAGAGAAATTTCAGTTATATAGGTTTAAAATTTCTAAATAAGTAAAATACTGTATTGCAAATGGAATTCAGCAGTATAGTGAAAAAAATGATACCATGACCAGAGGAATGCAAAATGCTTCAACATTTAAAAAAAAACACTTAAAATTGGTTAAATGAGAAAAGTCATGGATTAAATGGAGACGTCAAAAAGTCATTTGAAAAAAATTCGGCAGCTTCTTCTAATAAAAACTTGAGGTCAGATTAGCAGGATCCCATCTCAACATAATAAAGATTAGTTAACAAAAACTGAAAACAAACACCATAGTAAGTAAATTGTTTACCACATTTCCCTGTAAAGCAGGAGTAAGATACCATAGCAATCATCTTGTTTTGATGATTTTGATAATTCTAAGGAAGCCTTAGATAATACAACAAATTTATTTTTTAAAAAATTAAAATTAGGAGGGACGCCTGGGTGACTCAGTCAGTTAAGCCGGTGCCTTTGGCTCAGGTCATGATCCCAGGGTCCTGGGATCCAGTCCCGCTTCGGGCTCCTTGCTCAGCGGGGAACCTGCTTCTCTCTCTGCCTGCTTGTGCATTCTCTCTCTCTCTCTCTCTCTCTCTGATAAATACATAAAATCTTTTAAAAAATTAAATTTATGTATTGTAACAAGTATCAAATTACAAACTATGATATTGCTATTAAAATAGAAAATTATCTGTTATATATGTTACATATATATGTATATATGTATACACATATACATATATATATGATTTATTTATTTGAAAGAGAACACATGAATGGGGGGAGAGGCAGAGAGAGAGGGAGGGAATCCTCAAGCAGACTCCCCACTGAGTGCGAAGCCCAACACAGGGCTCAGTCCCAGGACACTGAGATCATGACCTGAGCTGAAGTCAAGAGTTGGACGCTCAACCAACTGAGCCAGGTGCCCTGTCCATAATACATTATTAAATAAAAAGAGAAGGGAAAGCAAACTGCAGAGTCTTGTGTATATGGTGGTGGGGTGGGGTAGGTGGGAAGAACGGGTGTGTATCAGTTTGTATTTGGCAAGGGAAAGAAGTGGAACTATACATATCAAACCCCACATTGGTTATCTCAGAGAAGTAGAGTTAGAGAGTAAGAGTTAATGGACTTTTTATTGTTTTAATTATATATCTTTGTATTATTTTAAAATCAGTCCCTTTTATCATCTAAAACAGAATTTTTAATTTTTAATCAGATGGTTAGGGACTCCTGTAGTGATGTCTGAGCTCAGTTTGAAAGACGAGCAGTGTTTACTGAAGACAGAATCAGTAAGAGGGCTCTTCTCAGCAGGGAACAGCGAGAGCAAAGATGGTACATGTGAGTCATCTCCGTCATCACCAGACTCTGACATTTATGGGTTTACATGTGGGGTGGTTGGTTCTAACTAAAAAGCAGTAACCAAATTCAGCAAATTCTCATCTCCTTTAGTGTCATAGCTGGAAGGAAGGCACTAAAGGTACCCTCCCCAAGGAAGCTGATGGCCTGACAACATTCCTTTATGATCACACATTCTCTTTATGATCAAAGAGAAGCCCTAATCACTTCTACTGAGACTGCAACTTCCTGATCAGTCTCCAGGAGGAAAGGCCTGGGTCAAGCTGTGTGTGTGTGTGTGTGTGTGTGCGCGCGCGCGCACGCGCATGCATGTGTGTTGGAGTCAGAGGGAGACCCTTTATAGGGTGCTTTACCTGAGGGCTCTCAACTCTTTCTGCTCCACCCATGTACATGCCCCCATGCCAGTGTTGCTCTCTTTTCTCTTCCTGCTCCCCACCCCTCCCCAGTGTTCTAATCCTTCACCTCATTACCCAGAAAAATTCAGCTCTCCCAAGTTCCCCCCACCCCAACCCACACACCCAACCTCATCCTGATTTGGGAAGTCACAGAGGCATAACACAAACTCTTACAGAGACACATCTGAAATTACATATAGCAATACATTTGGGTTATTTCAAATCAAACTATGTTCACTTCTTCTATGATTTTTTCCTATCTACTTTCTGTCTTTTCACCAAAATCTCTATTGGCCTCTCGATACTTTTTATTCTTTTCAAATCATGTATTTCATGGAAGAATTTTAATTTTCTAATAAAACAATAAGTTTTAGCCAAAAAAGTTCAACTGATAGGTTATAAAGTATCTTCCTGCACGGTTAGATTCATATGAGACAGAAATGGATATGCCTGTGGCCAAGGTGACCCTTTCATCAGGAATTATAATCAATTCCCTTCCCTCAGTCCCATGCCCCTGCAAGGACTGCTATGTTTTCTCTCCCTATAATTTTGCTTTATCAAGAATGACCTATAAATAAAATCTGTAGGATGTAGCCTTTTCTGTCTGGCTTCTTTCTCTTGACATAATGTTTGAGATCCGTCTATGCTGTAGCAGTAGTTCTTTTTTATTTCCGAGTAATGTTCCTTTATTTGGAGGCACTCCAGTTTATTCATTCATTAGTTGATGGACATTGGGTTGTTTCTGGTCTTGGTATTATAAATGAAGTGTTGTAAACATGTGTCTGTAGGTTTTTGCATGTTCATTTTCTGTAGAGATCCAAGAGTGAGATCACTGGATGATGTGGTATTTGTTTAACTTCGTAAGAAACTGCCAATGGTTCTCCAAGGTAGCTGTGCTACTCTGCATTTCCATCAGCAACATTTCAGCACTCAAGTTACTTTGCACCCTTGTGATGCCTCGTGTTGTCTGCTCTTTTTATTTCAGCTACTGAAATTTCAGATAGTGGTGTCTCACTGTGATTTTAGTTTTCACCTCCTGAAGCTTATGAGGTTAAACATCTTCTCACGTCCTTATGTGTCATCCATATGTCTTTGTGTGTGTGAAATGCCTGTTGAATCCTTTTTGTCCATTAAAAAAAATTGAGTTGTTTTGGGGCACCTGGGTGCCTCAGTTGGTTAAACATCGACTCTTGATTTTGGTTCAGGTCATGATCTCAGGGTTGTGAGATTGAGCCCTGTGTCAGACTCTGCACTAGGCATGGAGCCTGCTTAGAATTCTCTCTCCCTCTCCCTCTGCCTGTCGCCCCCACTAAAAAAGAGTTTTTAATTGAGTTATTTTCTTATTGTTGAGTTATGAAAGTCTTTATATATTGTATATACATTTGTTAGATAAGTGTTTTGCAGATATTTTCTTCTAGTGCATGGCTAGCTTTCCTTTTTTCTTAGTGCCTGTCTTTTGCAGAGTTAAAATTTATAAAATTAAAATGTTATATGTCAATTTTTCTTTTATGGTTTATATTTCTGTGTCCGATATAGAAAAATCTTTTCCTATAATTTATTCTAGAAGCTTAAATATTTTAAGTTGTGCATTTAGGTATATTATCTATTTTGAGTTAATTTTTGTATATGAGATGGAGTATGGATTAAGATTTCTTTTTTTAAAAAAGATTATTTATTTATTTATTTATTTGACAGAGAGAGAGAGAGTAAGTTAGTTCACAAGCAGACAGAGAGGCAGGCAGAGGGGGAGAGGAGGAAGCAGGCTCCCTGCTGAGCAAGGAGCCCGATATGGGGCTCGATCCCAGGACACTGGGACTGTGACCCGAGCTGAAGGCAGAGGCTTAATCCACTGAGTCACTCAGGCGCCCCAAGATTTCTTTTATTTTTATCTTTTCTTTTCTTAAATATGTATGTCCAATTGTTCCAGCACCATTCGGTGAAAAGACTATCCTTTCTCCATTGAATTGCCTGAGTATCTTGGCCAAAAATCATTAACCTTATAAGTATCTATACCATTGATCTGTGTGTCCGTACTGTAGCCAATATCAGCATGACTTGATTACTAAAACTATATAGTAAGTGCCTCATGGGCCCCTCCCATGGTTAAATAGTCCCAAGGTTAAATATCACAAGTTAAGCCTGGTAATTCTATTCCCTTTGTCAGAGTCTGATTTAGGCATGGGCATATGATACAACCTTGGTGGATAGAGCAAGTGTTCTGGATGGCTTCTGAGGAAGTGTTCCTTGGTCTGAAAAAAAGATACAAAGCCACAAATGTATTCTCTTCTCATACACTGTCACATGACAATGTAATGTGTGGAGCTGCTATAGCCATCTGGTTTTCATGTGTGAAGAGCTAAGAGAAGCAGAGGGAAGGTCACCCTCCCTGTACCCTGACCTCATGGAGACCGTGGATTAACCAATTCTGGAACTTCACTGCTTCCAAGCTTCTTGTTATGTGAAATAATAAAATTACCTCAATATATAAGCCACTTTTAGTTGGTTTATGTTACTTGCCCTGAATGCTTTCTATTACAGCCCACATTGAAGGCAAGACAAAGGAGAACAGATTTTGTTGAAAACACAATAAGAAACAAGGAGGACAGGATTAAGAAAATTAAAACAGATGAACAGAGATAAAGAGGATTAGATAAAAAAATTATAGAGAAAGAAAATAGCTAATGAATATCTAAACATATAGACATTATCCCTAAAAGAGAACTAAAATATTAAATCTGAACATATACTTGAATAAATAGAGGAAAAATTAACTACTAAGGACAGATACCACATAAGCATTAACCAAATGGAGAATCATTCCTATTCTAAGATAGAAAGACTCAACATCATAAAGCTGTCTGTTCTCACTAAATAATGAGTTTAACAAGATCCCAATAAAAACACTAAGACCTTTTGTTAAGGACACAAATTGATTTGTCTAGTTCAGGGGTCAGTGAACTAGGGCCTATAGGCCAAGTCCAGCGCATCCTGTTTTTTTGTGAATAAAGTTTTATTAGAACACAGCCACACCCACTCAATTACTTATTGTTAGTTGCTGCTCTCACTATATACAATGACAGAGATAAGTAATTGCCATGGAGATGTAGGGGCTGCAAAGCCTAAAGTATCTGCTATCTGGTCTTTTACAGAAAAGGTTTGCTGATCCTTGATTATATTTTGGAAGCATATGACAGTTTGATTTCACAGGTCCACAGCTAGAATGCAATTTGGTTAAGGATGACTATCTCACCCACATGTTATTTAAGTGTGTGTGTGGGGGGGGAGAATTTGTCTTCGCATGAAACAGCTATCCCCTTGGGGTAATTTCCAGGGGGAATGAGGAATAATGTGTTATCAAGCCCTTTGCAAGTTTCTGAAAGCACATTCTGATCTTTGCACAGAGACTGTCAACAATCACTCCTAACATCTGTACACATTTTGCTGGTACATTGTGATCTTTGCACAGAGACTGTCAACAATCACCCCTAACATCTGTACACATTTTGCTTTGACAACATGATTTACATTGTCCCATGATCCAGAGCAGGGGCAAGGAGAAATAAATTACCTGGAATGGCAAGTTTGGTTTCTATCACCTAGGACCATGGAGAATTCCACCAACCTCTTCCACATTCCGAGGGAGTAATTTGGAGCAACTCATGAACTTCGATCTCTCTACAATATCAAGGGGAAAAAGCCCATCAGGCAAGGAAAGCAGGTATCAGGAAGTCAGTATTGTTCTAACTGCTCTACTAACTGGCTCTACTAGCACCTTTTATCTTCAAAGGGTCAGCAGGTGATAATTAACGTAATCACTCATTCCCTAAAGTTAGAGACCCACAACAGTTGCTGGAAAGACTCAGCAGCTAGGAGACCATTGAAAGAAGTAGACCTGGGAAAGCTATTTAAGCAGGTTCTTTTATCTTAACAAACAAACAAACACCCCATCAAAAAACAGGCTACCTTGAAAAATAGAGGTTTTAATTAAAAATACATGCAGTAATAAAGGTGATGGAAGTCTTGAAGAAAAATAAGAGCTTTAGTACATCTTGGGCCTTATTACTGAGTTTGCTTGCTGGGAAGATCACACCCAGCTGTAGAGATTCTCTTTGACAAAGATGCAGAGACAATTCAGTGGAGAGAGGATAGTTGCTTCAACACAAGGTGCTGGGACATTGGGGCGTGCATACACACACAAAAAGTGAGCCTCAGCACACGCTGCATGTAACACAAAATGGATCAGAGACCTAGATGTAAAATATAAAACTATAAAACTTCTAGAAGAAAACATAGCAGGAAATCTGTGTGACCTTGGATTTGGCGATAATTTTAGATATAATACCAAAAGTGCAATACCTGAAAAAATGATAAATTGGACTTTATAAAAATTATAAATATTTGTGATTGGTAGTGTTAAGAGAATGAAAAGCCAAACGTGAGTGTAAATCACATATTTGCGAAGGATTCATATCCAGAACATATAAGGAACTCTTAAAACTCAACAGTATGAAAATAAATAATCCAATTTTTAAATGGGCAAAATATATGAACAGACACTTTGCCAAGAAAGATATATGGATGGCATATAAGTATATGAATAGAGGTTCAAAACCATGTGTCATTAGGGAAATGCAAATTAAAACCATAATGAGATACTACTACATAACTAATAGAATGTTTAAAACCCCAAAACGGATAATAGCAGATGCTGGTGAGGATGCAGAGCAGTAGGAATGTATGTTCATTGCTGGTGGGAATGCAAAATAGTGCAGACACTTTGGAATACAGTTTAGCAGATGCTTATACAGCTAAACATAAACCTACCATGCAACCGAGCAAATCCACTCCTAGGTATTTACCCAAGTGAATTAAAACTTTATGTTCAGGCAAAATCTCTATGTGAATGTTTATAGCAACTTTATTGATACTTGTCAAAAACTGGAAGCAACCAAGATGTTCTTTAACAAATAAATGGAAAACAAATCATAGTACATGATTTGTATATCCATACAATGGAATACTGTTCAGTAATAAAAAGGAATGAGTTACAGACACACACAGCATGCATGAATCTTGAATGAATTTTGCTAAGTGAAAAAAGCCAGACCCAAAGATCTGCATATTATGTAATTCTGTTCACATGACATTCTGGGAAAGGCAAAACTATAAGGTTGGAAAACAGATTAGTGGTTGCCAGGGGTTAAAAGAAGGAGGAATGGTTCATCACAAGGGGGACACACAAGGAAAATTTTCGGGTGTTGTGTATGGTTATAGGGTGATAGATGCATGCATTTGTAAAAAACCCATAGAATAGTACATCACAAAGAGTGAACAGTAATGTGTGCAAATTAAAAGAAAATCAACCAGGGGCTCGTGGGTGGCTCAGTCAGCTAAGTGTCTGCCTTCAGCTCAGGTCATGATCCCAGGGTCCTGGGATCTAGTCCTACATCGGGCTCCCTGCTCAGTGGCAGCCTGCTTCTTCCTTCCCTCCCTGCTCATGTTCTCTCTCAAATAAGTAAATAAAATCTTTTTTAAAAAAGACAGGAAAGAAGGAAGGAAGGAAAGAAAGAAAGAAAGAAAGAAAGAAAGGAGTCAACCAGAATGTCAGGGATCCCTGGGATGGAATGCAGACTGGAACCAATGAATCTAACTGTATTACACAAGTGAAAATTGTATATATCTGACATATATATATTCATATATCACACTGAAGAGGGTAGGGGGGAAATGGAGTTGACCTAAGTGACTTTGGAAAATGGTGTTTTGACTGGAAACCACAAAGCTAAAGATAGAGGGGCACCTGGGTGTCTCAGTTGGTTAAGCATCTGACTCTTGGTTTTGGCTCAGGTCATGATCTCATGGGTCACAGGATCTAGCCCCTGTCAGGCTACATGCTTAGTGGGGAGTCTGCTTAAAGATTTTCTCCTTCTGCCCCTCCCCCCACTCACACACACACACACACACACACACTCTCTCTCTCTCTCTCTCTCTTTCAAATAAATAAAGCTAAAGACAGAAAACTATACAAATATAGTACTCCAGTTGAGAAATTTGCTTCTTACAGGAGTACATTTTAACAATTTTGAAAGTATTTTGTGTGTAGTATATAATAGTTGATAATGAGAGCTAAGTTTCTCACTGTCAGAGAAGTTACAAATGAGCAAAAGGAAAATGCTAAAATGAATTCTGTGGGGCTTAATTAGAGTCAGAGATGGTGTGAACTCATATTTAGTTTAATATATATGCATATAGATATAGAAATGATTATAGATATGTGTATATACATTAGATCAATTTATATTCACGTTTCCTAGCTTTGTCTGCTGAGAATGTCTAAAAGCAGTGACATTTCAATAGCAATGAGCACACCCAGAGTCCAGATCTTGGTTTCTAAATGTCATTCTCCAATTAAAGGAAGCTGGGCTTCTTGGAGAAATGGCTGATTCTAGGGCTGGAACAGAAAAAAATAGAAGATGAGCCTGGAGCATTTTGTAGTGCCAGAAAGTACAGAAATACTCAATGAAGGAATGGTTGCACAACAGCGTGACTATACTTAGTATCACTGAGCAGTACACTTAGAAATGATTAATATAGTAGGCTTTATGTTTTATGTATTTTACCACAGACAAAAAAGACGAGAGCCTGCCAAAAGGACACAGAAGCTTAAAATGAGAGTGCTCTCAATGGGGCAAAGCTGGAAGAATCTGAACAACAAAGTATGTCATTTTGCATTCCCATCAGCATTGAAAAATGTAGTATTGGATTATAACCAAAGTACGAAATGAGTATACATGAGTCCATACTAATATAAATATAATTATTAAATAAATAAATAGGAGAGAAGAGGCAAAATTTCTTATAGAAGAATTCCAAATTCCATCTTTGGGATACTTTCTTCCAGGAGATAGAGCTTGAGGGTGGGCTCCAGTGACTTAGCGACTTGCTTCCAGAAGGGGAAAAATGGTAATTTTACTATTAAGACAGTACCTTAAAAGGTGATCAAGGTTAACATCACCAGTAATGGGTCATGTTAGTGGCAGGCACTCCTGATATAATGTAATGAAGAGGGCACTTCACCTCTATGGTCTTCCTCCCCCAAACTTAAAAGCCCAGTCTAATCACTAGAGAAACATGAGACACACCCAAATGCTGGTATATTCTGCAAAATACCTGACCAGAGCGCTCTTTGAAACTACCAAGGTCCTGAAAGTCAGGAAAGTCTGAGACACTGCACAAACCAAAGAGGACTAAAGAGTTTACAGAGATAGGACAACTTACTGTGATATAGGATCCTGTATTGCATCCCAGAACAGAAAAATAGCAGGGAAATACTGGAGAAATTTAAACAAAGTTTAGAGTCTAGTTAATGCTAGGGTTCAAATGTTGGTTTCTTGGTTTTGACAAATGTACCGTGGCTATGTGAGATGCTAACAGTAGGAGAAAACTAGTAAAGTCATATGGGAACTCTCAGTGCTATCTGCAATCTTTCTGTAAATCTAAAATTCTTCCAAAAATTCCAAAACAAAATTTTGTTTAAAAATAAATAAAAAGTTTGGCAATAAAGGTGATGGGAATGTCAAAGAAACGTAGCAACATTGGTATAAATTGGGCCTTGGGGCTGTGATTGATTGCTGGAAGGATCCCTTTCAACTCTAGAGATTCTTGTTGGTTATCTGCCCACAAAACAGCACACATTGAGCATTATTCTAGCATGGCAGTTCTCAGATTTTGTGTGTATCACAATCCTGGAAATTAATAAAGACTACTGGGGCCTAGGTTCATTGAAATAAACTAACATTGGACTACTGTATTTTCACAGAGCTCCCTGATTCTGATACATACCCGAGCCCGAGAACCACGGCTCTAGCACTTTTCTACTACCAGGACCATCCATCTATCCATTCATTCAATCATTTATTCATTCAATAACTATTTATTGAGCAACTATTCTATGCCAGCCCATTCTTAGTACCAAGTATACAGTAGTAGACACACAGGCAAAGACCTCATGGGGCTTATATTCTAATACACATATAAACCTACACTGAGTCTCTTGTATGACCCAGTTCAAGTCCCCAGAGAAAAAAATCTGATCGGCCTAGCTAATCATTTACCATCTGCTGTTTGTTTTGAGGGGGAAGGGGCCACAAAGCTTTTCTTAACAGGCTACTTCATGGGATATTAGTTAGTGTAGGTGTTGGTTTCCAGTACATCAGGGGTTCCCCTCTACTCCAGTCAGCTATGGCTGGGGTTCCATGCTCTGAAAATTGACCCCTCCTGAGGTTTGCTTCTTCAGCAAAACTAACTAGGTCAGGAAGGGTCCATAGGTTAGGGAGACCCTGGTGTGTGACCATGAAGGGTGGTTGTTATCCAAATGCCGCGGGAGCCAAACTTTTCCAGGGCAGTCTGGAGGCAAAAATATTTAGGCTGCACTGGTCAATATGATACAGAGATCCTTCCATCACAAACTATTTATGAGTTTTCACTTTTCTACTCCTTGTAATGTTTCAGAATACCAGCTTGCCTGCAGCAGGGTTCTACCTCAGTTGAAACTGTCTTAGACAATAATCTCCCATGCATTCCCCCTCCATCATGTTATATTTATTTGTCTTAGCTTTGGCCACATACTTAGGATTTTATTCATTGTCCTCTGAGCATATTCCGTAACTACAAGAGGGAAACAACTAGCACTGGGGAAATTGGAACAATGGTTTGCACATTTTTTGTCCCAAATCCGGTGAGCCTTGCACCTTACCCACTACCAACTGCCACTAAAAAATAACACAGATCTTGATAAGGCACAAAGCGGAGCAGCAGAGGGAACTTGTTAACTGATCCTGAAAAAGAAAAGGCTTTGAGGCTATTTCACATATTCAGTTCAAATCAACAGACTTTACTACCATGTTTCCAAGACTCAACCAGGAATAAGGGGTCTGAAAATGAAAAAAACCTGACCCTCACCCTGAATGAATGGACCATAAAGAGTAGAAGACAGGTCTATGACAAAAATGATGTTTCCAGAAATGAAGAAACTAACTATTCTAGGAACTAAAAACTGAGGAGAGGCATTCCTCTGAATTTAAGGATTTGTAAGTAATATTCAAGATGGACCTAACTGAATAGTTAGAATTTTTCTAAGTACAAATTTAAGAAGCAGCACTCCAGATGTATGGATCAGCATGAATAAAGTAAAGAAGGGAAGAAAATAAATGGCCTGTGTGGGGGCATAGCAGATAGTCACTCATATGACTGGAGCAAAATATAGCTCTAAGGCAGGGCCAGAGTTGCTGATGGACTACCAAAGGTCCACATCCTAGGTTCTAAAAAACACAGCTAGTGCCAAATGTCTGGGAAACAAAAATCTGACCACTGAGCATAACAACAGCTTATCACACCACCATGAGGAAGATTATAATTGTCAAGCAAAACAAGAACATCATCAAATCTAGCTCTTATATGTTTTTCTTTACATTAAATTCATTAATGACTTAGCTGCCAGGCACTCTGCTAAGTATTAGGAACATAGAGCTAATTCCACTGCAGTCCCTGCCCTTGAGGAACCTAATAACTAGAGATTTCATTTGTGTATTTATGTGTTGATTAGGCCTCCTAAAAACCTGCTGTTGGTTTATTGACAGCAAAGAAAGATAAATGACTTTTTATTTTTAAATTTTAAATACTCTTATTGCTACAGAAGCAGTCCATGAGCATTAGAAAATAGAGAACCAGCAAAAACAAAAAGTAAAACATCTCTGGCACACCCAGAAATCATCACTATAATCCGTAGTTCATATCCTTTCACATTTTCATATACATATGTACATATTATGTATTTTGCTCACAAAAAGGTTTTCATCTTGTTTACAGACATACTCTGTCTTGTCACCTGCTTTTTTTCAGTCAATAATTTCCACTTTTCCATATCAGTAAATGCTTCAAATACTCAGCACATATTCAGATGTTCCCACTTGAGCCAAAAATGCCCTTTCCAGTTAATTTCTGCAAGTCAGCCTTCCACTCAAGCCCTTACATTGCATCTCCTGATTACATCCTTCCTATCTCTTTTAATCCAGTATAGTCCCTTTCTTATCGTTCTGACTTGATGAAAAGAACTGGTGAGCTGTTCTGAGGGACTGTCCACCTCTTTTATTTGTCTGGTTGTTTCCTTGTGATATCATTTTACTTACATTTTCCTCTAACCTCCAAATAAAACTGGAAGATCTAGCTAAAGACGTGGTAGAAGCACGTTAGACATTTTGGGCTAGAATATTTCACGGGTGGTAATATGTACCTTACGTTCCTTCACATCAGAATACACATTGTCTGAAAACCTGGTTGACAAACCATTAGTGATGATCAAATTGACCCTTGGGCAATGGCCCTAATTAGAGACTTTAGAGGGAAAGGGCAAAAGGAGAAACGGAATAGGAAAAGTGTGAATACAACTTCGCTACCCAAAGAAGTGGGAAACCCAGCAGCAGAAAACAGGACACCCAGGACATCCAATTGTGCTTCCCGCTCTGATATCGCTCAGAATGGGACCAATCCTCTGATCTTGTTCTTATACTTAGGAAGGCAAAAACAGAGACAGAACGTTTTCCTTTATAAAACCGAGTTGAGCTGAGCGGATGCGGGATTCAGCCCACAGAGAAGCACCATCACCCTCTCTACAATCTGGGACAAGACCCATAAACATGGAGAACAGAATGCAGCTCCTACCCACCCCTATTCTTTTCAGTAGCAGCCTTTTCACGGTCTCTCGCCACCAGGGGGAGCTACGACAAAGCAATCGTTTCTTCCGGCGAGCGGAAGAAACGTCTCGATAAAGCTTGTCCAACCCAAGGATTCGTAACTTGATGCCGAAGCTGGAGGAACTGTATCTCTGTGGTCTCGCGAGCACGAGTAAGCCCCTCCCCGCCCGTGCGGGTTCAGGCTCCTTCCGGTGATTTGCGGCAGGTGGCGCTGTCTGCGGCGTCGCAGCGGCCGTGGGTGCCGCGGCGACGCTCTCCCGGCGGGCAGTGCGGCCCGGCTCTCCGGCGGCAGCGAGTGCCACGTCCCAAGTGCTACGCGGAGGAGCGGAGCGGGTGGTGCGCGGGGGGCGGGGAGCAACGCGGATCCCGTCCGGGCCACACTGATCGCCCGCCGCCATGGGGTCCTCGCAGAGCGTCGAGATCCCTGGCGGGGGGACGGAAGGCTACCACGTCCTTCGGGTAAGGGCTCCGACGACGACTTGGGAAGGGTGGGCTGGAGGCGGGGCCCAGCGGCGGGGAGGCAGAGGCCCCGACGGGCCCCTTCCCGGGACAGCCAGGCCCGACCGCGAAGAAGAGCGGCGACCGCGGGCGCTGTCTTAGCCGAGGCCGGTTCAGGAGGCCGCTCGCATCCCCTTCCCCGGAGCGCTCCGGGCCCGGGATCTGCCGCCCCGGGAGGACCGGGTGGAGCCAGGGCGGCAGCTGGCCCTTTGATTGGGGGGCGGCCCAGCCAGGGGGGCAGGAGGGATAATCTTTTTCTTCTCGGCCTTCTCTGTCCCCTGTCTCTAAATTCTTAGCTTACAAAGTTAGGAAAGGCTTGGGGCAAAGTCTGCAGAAGAGGTGATGGTGAAGGCAGCATTTGAGTTTTCTGAGAAAACGAAGTCTGGAGCTCGCAGGCTAGAGGCGGGGGATGCGACGGGCAGGTGTTAATTCACCTCGGCGCTGTCTGGATCTCCGGAAAAGCCAATTAGGCAGACAAAATAAAATGGCCCAGAAGTATGTTTGACGGACTTAAATTTACTTGATATTGCAGGAGTTTTTCCTCTCCTGGGTCGTTCCTGACCTTTCCAACCCTCCTTTTCCACATTTCCTGGTAGGGGGGAGCTTCCGTTGTTCTAAGACTGCTCAGGGTGTGGTGGAGATTAAGGTTTAGATCCACAGTGGTAAAAAGGTAGTGGAGAGGAACGTTTAAAAAAAGAAAAAAAAAAAAAACCCCAGGTAAACCAAGGAAGGCAGCCTCTGTCACCAGGATGGAGGAACATAGTACCTCAAAAAGCATTAGGTAAGCCCCTGCTTATGAGCAGCCTAAGTTGTCGTAAAGCATGTGGTTCTTGTAGAACTGGAAGTCTTTAAAAGTAGTGTTGACGGTTATGTGCTGTGACACCTGCGTGAGTGGTAACATGATGGATTGTCATCAAGGTGGCCCCGATCTGCAGCACCATTTCCGGACATAATAGAGGGTCACTAAATGTTAGCTGCTCACAGGCAAGAACATTTTAACTGAAAGTGAGAAAGTATACTTTCTGGTGCTTATAGTCGTTTTATGCCTTAGATCCCATGTTTTAGGTGAGACGACATTCTTAAAGCGAATTAGCCAGCTGTGGGTGTGATAGCACTGTGATTGATCACCTTTCTGATCTTGAGGATTATGCTGTCTTGTTGCCTCTCCACTCTACTAAAAATCTCTTGAAGCCACGCAGTTGGTAGGATGGAAGGATGATTTTCCCAGAAAATAAACAAAGCATATTTCGTTCAGCTCAAGCCAATCCCAAGAGCCACACCAGTGGGAGAAATTGAAGGAGAAATGCCAGATCCGAATGTAAAGTGAAATTTAGTGCCAGTACTTTTCTATTATCTGGTTTGATTTTGAGTATTCTACCCTGGGGCATGATATCTGGTTTTACCAGATGATTCTCACAGTGGCTGATTGTGGCGGTGAATCTTTGGGGATTCGTGATATTTTAATGATACATGCACTCAGTAAAAAAGCATAATTGAGTTTTAAAAGTCTTCAGAAAGATGTACACATCAAAAGGATAGCAATTGAATGATTCTGCTAATGACTGTGTTTCACGGGAAATAAGTAGAAGTACATTTTCTTTACATTGGTGCACCTCTGTAAATCACTCCTGTATATTCATTAGTGTAGTTGTGTTATAAATGTATAAATCTGATTTTCAGAAGCACTAGGGACAACCTTAGTTTCCAGTCTGCATCTGGAGCATAAATGTTGCAAAAGATGAAATATTACTCAGGTTTTATTAGAGGAAGCTTTAAAATAGTAATGACCATCTAACTTAGGAGAATTTTTTAAATGTGTTTGAGTTCCTAACCCACTCTGTCCTTGATTCGGTAATTGGTTTCCAGTTATCTTTGTTTTTAGAGGGGAAAGTACTATGTTAAATCTGAACATACAGAAAAATCTTCCTTTCGTTTATTATGGCCTAAATATGCAGTGATATATTCCACCACTGGATTACTGAGCTTGTAAACTAGAATAAATATTGTAAGATAACGTTTGAATAAAGTCACTCATGTTAACAAGTTCTAGAATGATTTCATTAGAAGTTTGTTTTCTTTAATAATCAGTTCCCTGGCCATTTCCTTGTTAGTAATAAAAACTTGTTTGGGTTTTGAAATAATAATTATGGTGACACCCATATCCACTGCTGTTTTACTGTTGTTATTTCCAAGTCCTTACATTCTCATAGATTGAACTTTACATTTTTCTATTTTCCATATCCATTGGTAGATTCTGCTTTTAAAATTTTTTAGGGGACAACCTTGAATGAGTTTCAGAGTCTCTGCTGTGAGCAGTGTACTTTCCTTTTTATGTATTATGCGTTTATGTATCAGTGAACATTCTCAGGTTGTGATCATACTGTATATCCAATTCCCTATTTCTACCCTAGAAGTAACTACTGTAGTTTCTTAAGTATCTTTTCAAAAATGTTTTATATATGTAAAAGAATTCTGCTCCCCTTCACTCTTTCTGTTTCCTTTTGTATCTGTTGGAATCATAAGATACATACTCTTACTCCCCTCCTGTCTTTCTTGATAATCATCTTGGCAGTCTTTCCATAGCAGCATGTAGAGATCTGCCTCTTGGTTTCACTTAGCTCTGTAGTAGTTGTTGTACCATAGTTTAGCTAAACAGCACCTCCTGGTGATGATCATTTAGTTTTTCTAGTCTTTGCTGTCACCAGTACATGCTCACCTTAAACCCACCTTTGTTTTCACTTAAAATGTACATTTTCCCAACTTACTGAATCTTAATTTTGTCTGTTTATACAAACATTGATCTTCATTTTAGTAGATTACTGCATTGTTTTCTGATAATCAACATGTGCTTATTACAGATCTTTCAGATAAGTTTAAAAAGTATAACAAAGAATCTAAATTATCTATAATTCTATCCTCTTAAGGTAAATACTGCAGAAGTATTTCTCCTGTGCCTAACCATGCCCCTTAGCCATCTTTCACAAAGATTGTGAATGATAGACATACTCCAGTACAGTATGGGCTGAAGTTACCCTAAGATGTTAGTCACTACCTACATATCCAATAGCTGAGGAACTGCTAGGTAAATCAGACTCTAACCACAGATTGGAATGCTATACATTAATGAAAATGGTGTTTCAAAACTCTGTGGCCATAGGTATTCCTCTCTGTGTAGGTGCATGTACAGTCAAGTGCCCAGGAAAATAAAGTGGGAAGGTAATAAGCCAGGATACTAAAAAGTATTATTGGTTAATGGTGACATTTTTATATTCCTTTTAAACTTCAGTATATTTTCTAAAATTTCCACAGTGGTCATGAAATATTTGTATATTCACAAAAAATTTTTATTTACTTGAAAGAGACAGAGCATGATCGGCAGAGGGAGAGGGAGAAGCAGGCTCCCCACTGAGCAGGGATCCTGATTTAGGGCTCGATCCCAGGACCCTGAGAACATGACCTGAGCCAGAGGCAGAGCTTAACCATCTGAACCACACAGATGACCCCAGAAGCCTTTTTTTTAAAAATAGCATTATATTTCAGATTCACTTATGCAGTAAGTCCAATTCCATGTTCATCATGAGTACCACTTTTATTCCCACTCTCCAGTCTTAACATCAGGCAGGAAAAATGTTAGCCAGGGCTTCTTAGGTTTGTTAGAAGTTATTATAAGTTAGAATTCTTGCCTAGGTTCTCTTTTAATGACCAAGTAAAACACACAAGGCCATTTTAAAAATTACATTTTCGAGTTGCCTCATGATGCCATTACAAGATTTGTTTCTAAATTTAAATATTCAAATTAATTGCATTCTATACTTAATACTCTTTGAGATAGGGGTTATCCGAGGACATTTTGGAATCAATGTTCGTACCACTATGGGGACATGGAAAGTGTAATGTTCACTATTCCTTGTCATTTCCTTCAAGAGAGATTCTGAGGTGATGCATGTTTTGAAGGAATGGCCATTGAGATGAAGTATGTTTCCAGTATAATGATAGGCCTTTATCTCCAGAGCTATTTGCTGCAGACTGGGCAGCATTAAATATTCTTCTTAGAGGAGAAAGTGACAGTAGAATTATTTTCATAGGAAAAGGAGGGTGCCTGGGTAGCTCTTTCAGTTGGGTGTCTAACTTTGGGTCGGGTCATGATTCCAGTGTCCTGGGATGACTCCCATGTTGGGCTCTTTGCTTAGCAGGGATTCAGCTTTTCTTTCTCTCCCCCTCTGTCCCTCCCCCCTGCTCATGCTCTCGCTCTCAAATAAATAAAATATTTTAAAGAAAATGGAATATCTAGACATAGTTACTACTACATGGATCTGTCCTTTTTTTTAATGGTGTCTCACTAATTTAGATGAAATCCTGCAGGATTTCAACTTGGTATTTATTTTGAGAAAGGGAATTCCTAATATTTGATAGTCATAATTTTTTCCACTAACACAATGTTTCTTAAACTTTAAAATTCATGCCCCCATTTGAAACACAAAAATCTCACTACTCCCCTCTTCTCTCCTCACTCATTCTGAAAACAGTGGGTTAGGGTTATTTGATGTTTCTCAGATATAAAGTTATAATCGAAAAAGCTTTATAAACACCCACCTAAAGATTATGATACCCCAAAAGTGATCATTCCTATTAAAAGATTATGAATACAGGTGCCCAGCTGGCTCAGTCTACAGCATGTGACTTGATGTCAGGGTTATGAGTTCAAGCCCCACGTTGGGCATTTGGGGTACCTGGCTGGCTTAGTTGGTAGAGCATGTTACTCTTGATGCTGGGTGTATAGAGATTACTTAAAAATAAAATCTTAAAGAAAGACTATGAAGTTTACTAAACATTCTTTGAAATTCCTTTCAAGTGTGGGAATCAGATTATTTCAGTTCATAAATACCATGGAATACAATGTAGGTGAACCTTACACATTTTTAGGACTTATAATTATCATTGAACATAAATTTTTCCTAATATTACTAGACCTCGAACAAATCAGAGTTACACTATGTACACTTTCATATTTTGTGATGAAGTGTGTTTCGGTGTATGGGCTGTCATCCTCAAGATCCTTATTTGGGGAAACCTACAGTTGATGTGTAATTACAGTTTCTGTTCTGGTCAGTAAGTAGTGGAGTGCACAGCACTGACTGTAGTGTTCTCTGGGTCACATACTGACAGGGCTTTTCTAAATGATACTGCTGAAATTTTCATAAGAACAGAATTTAGGGAAAAAAAAGAATTGACCATAGAATAACCATTAATTTCAGTACATTTATTTTGCTGGCTTTCATACTATGCTGAAAGGATGATGTTATTTTGATTCATTCACTAATACTAGTTAATCTAGAAAATATTTATCTGTAAAGGTTTGATACATACTTCAGTATGTATCTGAAGATTGTAGATTTAACTGTAGATTGCCTTCAGAGGTGTGATTAAGATGACTTTTTTTCCCTCCAAACAGTATGCAGAACCAAAATAGTTACTCTCAGAGACTGTACATTGTCCCTCTTGGCATTGCAAATAAATTTACTGCAGCATAAGCAGAATGATGCTAAAGATTGTTTTTGTTCTAAGCACCAGTGAGAGAGTATTCCAGCACATGATCCGCAATAAGGAACCTTGTCATCTGGTAGACATGAATATATTGAGAGACTTTGGAGTAGATCACCCGAGACCACTCTTGGGAATCACTGGATACTAGTGTCAGCTCCATCATTGTGTTTTCTTGGACAAGCCTTTGAACTTTTTTTGAGCTTTATTATTTTTATCTGAAAAGTAAGGATAATAGTAGTACGTCTTATACCTTTTGTACTAAAAACCATATTAGATATTGTATATGATATATTTTGGAAAGAATTGAGCACGTTAATTTTTTTCTGGCCCACTGCCACCATACAGAAGACCTTGCCCTTAAACTTCTTTATTAAAATAGTGTTGTCACTGGGTATTACATAAGACGAATCACAAACCTGTACCTATGAAACCAATAACACATTGTATGTTAATTTAAAAAATTAATAAAAGTTAAATTAAAAGTAGACAAAAAATAATTCAAAAATTAAAATCAGAAAATGTGAAAAAAAATAAAACAGTGCTGTCTACCTCATTGGTTATCCCAAGGATTAAAAGAAATATTCCATAATAAAACCATTTACCTTAGCATAGGGTCTGGAATATGATAAAGACTCAGTAAATGTTAGCAGATGCCTTTATTTAGCATCTGCGTTATTTTATCACCCAATGAGAACCACTATTGTAGTGGCAGTACTAGTTAAAATAGATCTCTAAGCATATTAGGTAACATTTACATTTAATTGATCATTCAGTGGCTACTTCTTGTCCATTACCTAACCCTATACTTTACTGCTTAAGTTTTGGGGCACCTGGCTGACTCAGTTGGAAAAGCATGTGACTCCTGATCTTGGGTCATTAGTTCGAGCCCCATGTGGGGTGTAGAGATTACTTAAATAAATTTAAGGGTGAAAAAAAAAAACTAACGTACAAGTTTGGGATCATAGCTGACCCATTAATTTTATTTATGTGCCTGCTAATTTTTAAGGATCCTCTTTTTTTTTTAAGATTTTATTTATTTGTTTGACAGACAGATCACAAGTAGGCAGAGAGGCAGGCAGAGAGAGAGGGGAGGAAGCAGGCTCCCTGCCAAGCAGAGAGGCTCGACCAGGCAGAGGCTTTAACCCACTGAGCCACCCAGGCACCCCAAGGATCCTCATTTTTAAGGAAATTTTGTCTTTAAAAGGTAGATGGTACCCCTATCCTTTTCACCGCTTAGCATCACAGTGATACGAAGCACGTTAATTAAAATGCCTAAGAGAGTCTCTGTAATTAAAATACTGTTGTTGGGTTTGATCTGCCCTGTAGAAGCTATAGATAGCTTGGCACCAGTTAGACTTACTTCATGGTGAGTCATTCAGTTTTAGAAACTATCTTGTCAACCTCCTCACTTTGCAGCTAAAGAAAAGGAGCACAGAAAGATTATTGCCTAAGGTCACGCAGCAAGTTTTCTTTCCCTAAGAAACAAATACCTAAGTTGGTATTTGGTATAAAATTTGGTGACAGGTTGTCAGAATTTTTGCTGCTTTTGGAACAGACTTCAGTTTCTTTCAACATCATTTTCCTAATACACCACCTTTTCTGAGAAGGTACTGTATACTGATAGGTTTTAATTTCCTTTTAGTTACCATTAGAATTTTATTTCAGATTGTTTCATATGTTATAAATTACACCATAGGGTCAATCAGAAAAACATAACTCTTTGAGTTATTTTGATAGAACATGTGAGAATGTTTTAGCAAGTAAAGCTTGAACTTTTCTAGTCAAAATAATTTCCGCATATTTGTGTCAAGTCCCAAATAGGAAAACTGGCTCTTTTCAGACATAGAAGAGTTCCCCCCACCTCCGCAACTTCAAAAGTACCTTTTTTTTTTTTTAAATAACTGAAGGATTTAGGGTTTATTATATCACATTCCTAAGTCTTACCCCATCATTTTGATCGCCCAAGCATATACATACAAATGAGGCTTTATGTGTATGGTTGGAATGAGTCATCATTAGTACTTGGATTGAACTTAATTTTTAGCCTTATTTAACATCCCTGCTCTTTTTAAAAATAATACAAAAGTGAGAATGTTAACATGAGAGAGTAAATAATGGTGTAGACAGAAAGTCATTCAGAGGGACTTGACTTAACTTTCATGTGTGAAGGAATTGGTAGTGCAGTAATAGACAGTTACACATTCCACTGAGCCCATTTTATGGAAACATCTCCATGGTTAGAAAACTTAAGAGAAATAATTCACATACTAGTCAGAAATGTGGGTAATGTGTATCACCTTATAAAATGCCTACTTTGATGATACCCTGTGTTCCAAAAGTAGCTTTGCAGTGTCCTTTCTGTGTTACATTAAGGTGGCAGTTCTGTGGCATTTCCTCAGCAGGAAAAATATAAATGACTGACAGAATTGGGAGAATGCCTTCCCCTGAGTCCACCCAAACTTTTCTTCCCTTCTGCTCTGCTGTCTTTCTGTCTCCAAGCCAAGATTTAAAACAGCAAGTGGTTCTTGTGAAATGACCCAAACCTAGTATAAAGTACTATTGCACTTTTAATCCCAGAAGAGAATGATGCTTCACTGGAAAGCAACCAGTATAGAAAAAACAATAAGGTCTGTACACAGAGAAAAATCCATGATAAATCTGGTAAAACTTTCTAATGATTTAGGATCAGAAGGTGAGAGAAAAGCCAAAAGTTTAATTGCGTTTAGTTGTTTGGACAGAACAGTTAATGGTATTTCTTAGGGCTGTCTTTCAAACTTTATTCTTATTACAGATCTAAGTAAGAAATTTATTTTCCATTGCAACTGGTGTGTCCTACTACATTTCATGAAAAATAATGATCATTATTAAGTCCTGAGTTTTTTATATTTTGTCTATTCTGATATTTTATTTTGGCATTTGTTCATTAATGACCCACTAAATTAATATCAGAACCCACTGAAACTCCCTGTAGTAACTGAATGACACCACTTTAAGAAGAATTTAAATATAGTTGGTGATTCCAAATCCAGCTCCTAATCATGAATGCTAATTTCTTTTTATGGATACCCACTGTGCAGTTTCTGTCATAAGGTTCTCATTTTTTTGCTTCTTGAGTAAAAAGTCTCACAAGTTTTGTCTTATTGTAGCTGTTCTTTCTAGAGTGTTTATGAAGGAAGTAGTTTTCTGATGTTGTGATTTTTATTTTCGTAAGATAATCTCCAAGTGTAAAGTTCAACTTCTGTAAGTGCCAGTAATTGTGTTCATAATATATTCTACCTGTCCATGTTTTGGTAACATTTATTTTTATCATTCATTTGTAAGTATAACTACTCTTTACTATTTTCAGCTGCTGCATTGTATTTCTTAATTGTTCAAAGTAAACTATGAGGCCTGAGAAGAATTGGAAAAAGTGGAACTTCAGCATGCTTGTTAGAACTCTCAAGGAATGGATTTGTATGGAGTCAGTTTCTTATTTAAAATGGATTATTTACTACTTTCAGTATCAAGAATGTGTTATATGTGAATCTATTTTTAAAATGTATTTCATGCTTCCCAGCATCACTCACAGATGATAAATATATTTTAGCCTTTTCATATCTTAATTGTTGTGATGGTATCCATATGCTGTATTATATTTGTATTTGAGTACAAATCATGTACTTAATCACCTAGGCTTTCGGTGTACAGTATGGTAGCCTCTAGCTACATATGGCTGTTTAAACTTAGATATAAATTATTCATGTTAAATGAAGTTAAAAATTGAGTTCCACAGTCACACAAGCCACATTTTCATGTGTGGCTAGTGGCTACTGTATTTGGACAGCACATGTGCAGATTTTTATAATTGTAAAAACTTCTAAAAACGGCTTAATGGCAGAGACCTTTTTTTAAATCTTTGCATTCCCTACAACTAGACAGAATCACAACTTTTTTTTTTTTAAGATTTATTTTATGAGAGAGAGAGCCCATGGGATGGGATAGGGAGAGGGAGAGAATCTCAAGCAGATTCCACACAGGACATGGAGCCAGACACAGGGCTCGATCTCACAACCCTGAGATTATGAACTGAGCCAAAATCAAGAGTCAAACACTTAACTGACTGAGCCACCCAGGCACCCCACTATTAGAGTTTTTTCATAAGTGCATAGTACCTACTCATGTAGAATTTGGTAAGTGGCTTAACACCAGTGCTTTTTATTTTTGAAATTTTTATTCTCATTTTCTGCCAGCTATCATATTTTGCTATAATCAAGTGGCAGTAGCATCTCTTTCAGTTCTTTTGGCTATTCTCTGTCTATTGATGGTGTGGAAATCAAGTAGCCAAACCATGTAACTATAAATAGATTATAAGAATGGTCCTAAAACTAAAGAGCATCCTACTAAAGAATGAATGGATCAACCAGGAGATTAAATAATAATTTTTAAAAATTTGTGGAAACAAATGAAAATGAAAACACAATTGTTCAAAACCTTTGGGTTGCAGCAAAGACAGTCCTAAGAGGGAAGTATATAGCAACACAAGCTTTTCTCAAGAAACAGGAGAGGTCTCAAATATACAACCTAACCTTTTACCTAAAGGAGCTGGAGAAAGAAAAGCAAATAAAGCCTAAACCCACCAAGAGAAGAGAATTGATGAAGATTAGAGCAGAAATCAAGGAAATAGAAACCAAAAGAACAGTAGAACAGACCAACGAAACTAGGAGCTGGTTCTTTGAAAGAATGAGATTGATAAACCACTGGCCAGACTTATCAAAAAGAAGAGTGAAAGGACCCAAGTAAATAAAAATCATGAATGAAAGGAGAGATCACAATCAACACCAAAGAAATACAATTATAAGGACATATTGTAAGCAACTATATGCCAGCAAATTGGGCAGTCTGGAAGAAATGGAGACATTCCTAGAGAAGTATAAACTACCAAAATTAAAATAGGAAGAAATAGAAAACCTGAGCAGACCTATAACCAGCAAGGAAATTGAAGCAGTAATCAAAATCCTCCCCTCCCACCAAAACAATCCAGGGCCAGATGGCTTCCCAGGGGAATTCTGCCAAACATTTAAAGCAGAATTAATACCTATTCTTCTGAAGCTATTTCAAAAAATAGAAATGGAAGGAAAACTTCCAGACTCTTCCTATGAGGACAGCATTACCTTGATCCCAAAACCAAACAAAGAACCCGCCAAAAGGGAGAATTAACAATATTCCTGATGAACATGAATGCAAAAATTCTCACCAGGATACTAGCCAGTAGGATCCAACAGTACATTAAAAAGATTATTCACCACCACCAACTGGGATTTATTCCTGGGCTGCAAGGGTGGTTCAGCATCCACAAATCAATCAGTATGATACACTACATAAGTAAAAGGACAAGAATCATATGATCCCCTCAATGAATGCAGAAAAAACATTTGACAAAGTACAGCATCCTTTGTTGATTAAAACTCTTCACAGTGTAGGGATAGAGAGAACATACCTAAATACCATAAAAGCCATATATGAAAACCCACATTAATATCATTTTCAGTGGGGAAAAGCAGAACTTTTTTTCAGTTTTCAGAAAACTAAGGTCAGGAACACAGCAGGGATATCCACTCTCACCGCTGCTGTTCAACATAATACTAGAAGTCCTAGCCTCAGCAATCAGACAACAAAAAGCAATTCAAGGCATCTGAATTGGCAAAGAAGTCATCAAATTGCCACTCTTTGCAGATGATATGATACTCTGTGGAAAACCCAAAAGACTCCACCCCAGAATTGCTAGAACTCATACAGGAATTCACCAAAGTAGCAGGATATAAAAATCAATGCACAGAAATCAGTTGCATTTCTATACACTAACAATGAGACAGAAGAAAGAGAAATTAAGGAGTCGATCCCATATACAATTGCACCCAAAACTATAAGATACCTAGGAATAAATTTCACCAAAGAGGCAAAGAATCTGTACTCAGAAAAATATCCAACACTCATGAAAGCAATTGAGGAAGACACAAGAAATGGAAAAATGTTCCATGCTCGTGGATTGAAAGAACAAATATTGTTAAAATGTCTTTGTTACCTAGAAACATTCAGTGCAGTCCCTATCAAAATACCATCAACTTTTTTCAGCTGGCAAAAATAATCCTAAAATTTGTATGGAACCAGAAAAGACGCCGAATAACCAAAGGAATGTTTAAAAAAAGAAAACCAAAACTGGTGGCATCACAATTCCAGACTTCAAGCTCTATTACAAAGCTGTAATCATCAAGACAGTATGGTATTGGCACAGAGACAGACATATAGATTAGTGGAACAGAATAGAGAGCCCAGAAATGGACCTTCCACTCTCTGGGCAACTAATTTTTGACAAAGCAGGAAAGAATATCCAGTGGAAAAAAGTCTCCTCAACAAATGGTGTTGGGAAAATTGGACAACCACATGTAGAAGAAGGAAAATGGAAGATTCACTTACACCATACACAGAAATAGACTCAAAATAGATGTAAGGTCTAAATGTGAGAGAGGAATCCATAAAATCCTAGAGGAGAACACAGGCAGCAACCTCTTCGACCTCAGCTGCAGCACCATATTGCTAGACAGGTCTCCAAAGGCAAGGGAAACAAAGGCAAAAATGAACTATTGGGACATCATCAAGATAAAAAGCTTTTGCACAGCAAAGGAAACAGCAAAAACCAAAAGACAACCAAAAGAATGGGAGAAGGTATTTCCAAATGTCTTATCAGATAAAGGGCTAGTGTCCAAAATCTATAAAGAACTTACCAAACTCAACACCCAGTGAACAAATAATTCAATCAGTAAGTGGACAGAAGACATGCGCAGATATTTCTCCAAAGAAGACATCCAAATGGCTTACAGACACATGAAAAAATGCTCCACATCACTCAGATCAGGGAAATACAAATCAAAACCACAATGTGATACCACCTCACACGACCAAATGACTAAAACTAACAAGTCAGGAAATTTCAGATGTTGACAAGGATGTGGAGAAAGGGGAACCCTCCTACACTGTTGGTGGGAATGCAAGCTGGTATAGCCAGTCTGGAAAACAGTATGGAGATTCCTCCAAAAGTTGAAAATAGAGCTACCCTACAACCCAGCAATTGCACTACTGGGTATTTACCCCAAAGATACACATGTAGTGATCCGAAGGAGTAGCTGCACCCGAATGTTTATAGCAGCGGTGTCCACGGTGCTAAACTATGGAAAGAGCTCAGGTGTCCATAGACAGGACGGAACATTAGTTCCATTAGAAGATGGAACATTAGACAGCCATCAAGAAAAAAATGAAATCTTGCCATTTGAAATCTTGCCATGTGAATGGAACTAGAGGGTATTTTGCTAAGCAAAATAAGTCAATCAGAGAAAGACAATTATATGATCTCACTGATAATGTGGACTCTAAGAAACAAAACAGCATCATAGGGGAAAAGAGGAAAAAATAAGACAAAACCAGAGAGAGACAAACCATAAGAGACTCTTAAGCATAGGAAACAAACAGAGGGTTGCTAGAGGGGAGTTTCGGGGAGGGAGTAACTGGGTGATGGCCATTAAGGAGGGCATGTGATGTAATGAGCACTGGGTATTATATAAGACTGACAAATTCCTGGACTTTATATGTGAAACTAATAATATGATATAGGTTAATTAATTAAATTTAAATTTTGAGAAAGAGTGATCCCAAAATATTCTGAAGAAGAATGAGCGTTAGAGTAAGTTACTTTTTGGTCTTTGCATTAACTACTGGAGTTCTTTTAGATTCAATTGCTGGCTTTCAAACTGCATTCTTTTAGGTGAAATACTGGGTATGTTCTCAGGCTGTAATAATTTCATTTCTGCTTTTGAATAGAGGGAATACATGTTAAAGCTTTCTAAAGCACATGTAAGTGTATAGCCTGATGAATTTTCGCAAACAGCATTCTCGTGTAACCAATATCAATCCCTTTCCAGGCACACTGACTACCCACCAGCCCCCCAGAGTGTATACTGTCCTGATTTCTAAGCATAGATTAATTTGACCTGTTCTTAGATTGATATAAATGGAATCATATGTACTCATTTGTGTCTGGCCTCTTTTGCTCAAATGCTGCTTGTGAAATGTGTATTGTTGTAGGTCTCTCATTTTATTAATATATTTCATGCCATTGAGAGAATATACCAGAATTTGTTTATGTATTCTGCTGTTCATGGACATTGTGTAGTTTTTAGTTCAGGGCTAGTACAGCTAGTGCTGTTGTGAACATTAACTGTGTTGGGAGAACATATGTGTACCCATGTTTCTTGGGTATACTAAATTTATATATACAGTATTCAGTACAATATACAGTATTCGGTCAAATATTTCAGTATTGACAGATATTGCCAAATAGTTTGCTCCCTATATTTCCACCAGCAGTAATTGAGATTTCCAATTGTTCTATATCAATATTTTCCATCTTTTTCATTTTGGCCATTCTGGTAGGTGTGTAGTGGTATCACCTTGTGGTTTTAATTTGCATTTTCTTGATGACTGTTGAAGTTGAGCATATTTTCTTATTTATTGGGCATATCAGTATTCTTTTTACTTAGGGTCAACTAAAATCTTTCCCCATTTCCCCATTATGTTATATGTTGGGTTTTTTTTAGTAGCTTCATTGAGAGATAATTTACCTACCATTAAATTCAATCTTTTAAGGTAGTTCACTGGTTTGTGGGTTTTTTTTAGCATATTCACAGTTATGCCATCATCACCAATAGCTAATTCCAGAACCTTTTTATTATCCCCAGAAAGAACCTCTGTACCCATTAGCAACTACTTCACATTCCTCCTGCCCGTAACCCCTGGCAGCCACTAATCTACTGTTTCTGTGGATTTGCCTTCTCTGAACATTTCATATAAATGGAATCATACAATCTGTGGTCTTCATGATTTAGCATAATGTCTTCAAGGTTCATTCATGTTGTAACATGAATACTTCATTCCTTTTTGTTGCCAAATAATATTTCATTCTATGGGTGTACCACATTTTGTTTATTCATTCATCAGTTAAAAGACATTTGGATTGTTTCCACTTTCTGGCTGCTGTGAATAATGTAACTATGAAACTTGTGTACAGATTTTTATGTGGACATGCTTTCATTTCTCTTGTATATATATCTAGAAGTAGAATTGGTGGGTCATACGATAACTCATTAACATTTGAGGATTTGCCAAACTGTTTCCACAGTGACTGCACAGTTTTACATTCCTACCATTAATGTTTGAGGGTTTGTTTCCAGCCTTTGTTATTGTCTTTATTTTAGCCAACTTTGTGGATGTGAAGTCTTATCTCATTGTGGTTTTACTGTCTCTTAATGATTTGCGTAGTTCTAAATCTGTTCTGAATACAGTTCCTTTGTTGGATGTGTATTATATCTTTCCAGTGTCTTAATTGTCTTTTGATGAGCAGAAGTTTGTAATTTTAGTATAGTTTAGTTTATAAATTTTTTTAGTTTATGGACAGTGCTTCTTGTATCCAGTGTAAGAAGTCTTTTCATACTTGAAAATATCAAAAGATATTTTCTTATGTATTTCTCTAAAGGCTCTATCATTTTACCTTTATGGTTTTATTGTTTTATTCTTTTTGTTCTTTTGTTATTTGATCTTCAAATCTGTTGTCCATCTGGAATTGATTTTTGAGAGACACGTTTTGAAAGATGGTTTCTCTTAACATCTTACGTCTTTTTCTTTCCTTTTTTTTTTTCCCAAAGGGGTGAGAGACATTAATACCTGGTTAGAAAAATAATGTAGTGTCCAGGAATTTGTTGCTTATAAAAATTTGCCCTCAGGTGGTGATTGCAGAGCTAGGAAGAGAAGTTTAAGATTTGTAGGACTCCTGAGATGCCTGGCTAGTTCAGTCAAAAGAGCATGCTACTCTTGGTTTGGGGGTCATGAGTTCCAGCCCCATGTTGGTGTAGAGATTACTTAAATAAATAAATAAACTTTTAAAAAATATATTTCTTCCAAGCATCAAACATGCCGGTACAAAAAAAAAAAAAAAGATTTGTAAGACTCCTATCATATGTCAGCCTTAGCTCAGTGTTTCATAATCTCATTCAATCTCTGCAGTATTCTTGTAAAGTAGATCATGACATTATCGTTTACTTGCAAATGAAAAAACTGAGGCCCAGAAAGATAAATTCACTTTCCCCAGCTCACACAGCTAATAAATAGGTAAAATCATGCCTCAAAACATCAGTCTTGAATTCTAGAATTCTGTCTTTTCACTGTGCATTTTTTTCAAAGTCTTGTAAAATCTTAACTATTAAACTTACCAGTTTAACCTATTCATCTTAAATTGCTGTAGTATCTGTCCCAATAATAAATGCTAATGACCTATAGAACCAGGTAGGCAGGTAGATAGATGGGTTTTCGTTTTCATTTTGTTTGTTTTTTTTAATTTAACGTGGTTTGAAGGAAGCTGGCAATGAATCAACAATTGAAAGGTATTAGAGTGGACAGAAAGAACTGAATTAATGATATGATGCTTGAAAAATTGGGTGCCTAAGAGATTCTTGTCAGTGGATAATATTGCCAGAGAAACTTACCTCTGTGGATGTTTAATTTACTGTGTTGTAGATCTTATTTTCCATGCTATGAAATGTAGGAAATTTCCTCTAAGTATATTAGGGTCAAAGAGCATTTTCTAGGGCTCCCTCTGCTGGCTTTCTATTAGTAATTAAGATACCTAGTTGCCAGAATGATGCTGGTACTAATGATGTTAAGTATTTAAGAAAGAAATTAATTTCAAGGTCTATTAGAGGAGATCGATGTTTGTAGCAAATGCAAATAGAAAAATAGAGCTAGAGAAAGGATTATTTAAGCTTATTTATTTTAGAATTCGTATTTGGCTATTGAATCTCTTGAGTTATGGGGCAGAACACTTCTAATGGCATTGGAAACTTTCCATTTCAAACAAATAGTGGTAAAACTTTAGACTCGAAGGGTGGCGTGATAGGCATCAGTGTGTGGAATCAACTTTCTTAGGTGGTGATAATATTACAAAAGTACTGTCTTTGGTCCTTGTTAACTAAAAGATGAACTTTTGGCAGCCTCAGTGGAGAATTCTGAAACTGCTCAATGAACTGGTTGGTTTCTAGAAGAAGGTCATTTGGAAATATTCAGAGAATTAGATGATTAGATAAGGACCTTACTAAATGAGAAACTCCATGGTGAGGAGGCTCCATGGATCCATCTATCCATACCTCTATCTAAAAGAGGTAATTGTCCTCTTTTCAAATCCAAGGCATTTCACACCTGATTGCTAGGCACCTAATAGGCGTTTCACACCTAGTAGATGATGACTCTTTCCCAGCTAGCAGTGACTTGACCTCACTTTCTTCTCATAATAGCTCCAGACAGCTACTTGTTTTCCTTTCAGAGTTGCCTTTTGAGGAGAAATCTGCCTGCTACTTTGAGTTCTAGACGTTTTGCTTGGTAATATGTGGAATATAAAATAGCTCCCATTTAAGAAAACTGCATATAAAGAAACTAAACAAGTATGTGCTGATTATTTTCATTAGAGCTAACACTTGTAAATAAATCCCTTTGATATTTAACTTGTTTAATTTACAAAAGTGATGTAGTCCCAAATTTGTAGGAAAATTTATGTAAAGCAAGATTAAACAGTTTAAGTAAGTTAAGCATTGAACCATCTTTGTAATGGACAAACTATTTCTTACTGTGACAGATGAAGAAAACCTAGTTTTACTTCTTCAGAAGTAATGATAGTGTAATTTGGTTTTAAATAAATAAAAGGTAGCATTAGTTCAAGAACTAATGAATGTATTATTAATCCAAGATTAAATATCATTATTCTAAGAAGTCTGGTATTAGAGGAACAGATTCTGGGAACAGTCTGAGTTCTATTTTGAAAGCATTAAAATGATTTGTTACTGGGCAGATAGCTACAGATTTACGTACGGATGAATGTGTATCATTTGGATAACTTAAGAATTCACTGTTAGAATTGTTAGGACTGTTACAGATCATCAGCCTGCAAATATCAAGGCAAACCTTGCTTTCATAGGATAGTACTGACAGTATAACATAACGTCAATCAGAACAAAAAGTCCTTAAAACATGAAAATATTTTAGAGGAAATGCAAAGTGTATTTATAAATTTTTTGTTCTGTCATATTATTACTCTTAATAGCTCCTAATATTTTTATTACTGTAAATTCAGAAAATTTAATAGTTAATTTTAGTCTGTTTCAGAATTGGGATGCTAAATATTTGAGTGGTTAAGAATCTAAGTAATCTTAGTCTTCCATTTAAAGTCCCCTCTAGGGTTGCCTGGGTGGCTCAGTTGGTTAAGTGGCTGCCTTCAGGTTCATGATCCCAGGGTCCTGGGATCGAGCCCCACGTGGGGCTCCCTGCTCAGTGGAGAGCCTGCTTCTCCCTCTCTCTCTGCCTGCCTCTCTGCCGACTTGTGCTTTCTCTCTCTCTCTCTCTGTGTCAAATAAATAAATTTCTTTAAAAGTCCCCTATAAGTTTGGCTCCGTGCTTTCTTTCCAGCCTTTGTACTGGACTAATAGTTTCAAGATAGACTTCTGAGTTTAACCTCTACCATGAGCCAGCAGGACCACAGGCAGGTCATGGGATGGTTTCTTCACCTGTAAATAAAGGAACTACACAAATTCTGTGGTTTTAGCACTTTATTTGGAGAAAACCTTTGAGAATCTAATGGAAGCTGTGGATCTTTATACCCAGAAAACTGCTGATTCATATAAAATGTTGCATATAACTACAGGAGCTGCAGTGTTCCCGAAGCCATCCACACAGACTTCAGTTTAAAAATCCCCCTGGATTGTAGATTTTCTGATTTTCGAAATCTGTAATTCTGTATTTCCATCCCACACCATCCTGTTGTCTAGCTATATTAACCTCATTTTTTCAGACTCCTAGGTTTTTACTCAATATTCCAACTTCCAGATGTCCTTTCTTATCTATCCTCACTTTTAAAACCCTCAACTTAAAACATAGTTCAGGGGCGCCTGGGTGGCTCAGTGGGTTAAAGCCTCTGCCTTCAGCTCAGGTCATGATCCCAGGGTCCTGGGATCGAGCCCCGCATCTGGCTCTCTGCTCAGCAGGGAGCCTGCTTCATCCTCTCTCTCTGCCCGCCTCTCTGCCTCCTTGTGATCTCTGTCAAATAAAGAAAGAAAATCTTTAAAAAAAAAAACAAAAAACATAGTTCAGATGTCTTTTTTTTTTTTTTCTGTGAAGCTTCTTCAGTCAGAATTAATTTTCTCCTTAGAACTTTGTAGCTTTGTCATAGCTCTTACACTCGTTGGTCTTGTATTACAGTTATTAGAGGGCTGTGTGTCCTCTGCCTTCCCTTCCTCTTTTTATCTGTTCCTTAACAGATTATGAATATCTTGACATCAGCAATTATGTTCCTGTTAGTTTTGTAATTGAGGTGCCTTACCAGTAGTAGTTGTGGAATAAATGCTTGCTAAATTAATTTGAATTTGTCACTCAGTTGTGATGACTGTTACGTGCTATATCCTGGAAAGGTTGACCCTGCCCCCCAAAAGTAGGTGGTATGAAATAAAACTGTAGAGAAAAGAACCTCATATATGGGATGAATTTGAAGAATGAGAAGAAGTTAGGGAGGTGCAAGGGCCACATCTGGGAGAGATGATGAGAAATGAGAGAATTCATATGTTTTTACCTTTATTTTCTTATCAGTGAAATTAGTCTATTTTTACTGAAAATAGATAGGTATTAAAATTTAGCTTACAGTTTTTAGTTAAACTTTGTATTTTACATTTTTGGCACTTTTGTTTTTACAGGTACAAGAAAATTCCCCAGGACATAGAGCTGGACTGGAGCCATTCTTTGATTTTATTGTTTCTATTAATGGTTCGAGATTAGTAAGTTAAGCTTTTTGTAGTTTCAAATATAATGTGTTGTAATCCTTTGAAAATGGAATTTTTTCAGATTATCTGTGGTGGTCATATATTAGTTATAAACATTATATGGAGTATGATACCAGTTTACAAAACTTATGTAAGGAAATATGAAAATGTCTAATATAGAATACTATATCACCACCACCCTTACTACTGAACATCACCCTTCAGTGATTATTGTAGGAGAATAAAATAGCTCCTAATATTTTTATTAGGACACTTTTATATGTTGAGTATTTAATTTTTTTAAGCAGAAATAAGATGGAAAAGTTTGCTTTTTCGATGATTTCAGACCTTTATATGCTTAAATTAGTAAAGACACCTTCTCAAATAACATCAATTTGCTTAGAGCTAAATTTCATGATATATAAATAATATTTTTAGAACCAGATAGAGAGGTATGTTCCAAAAGTACAGAATTAAAACTACCTTTTAAAAGTTGCCTTTAGTTTACTTGTAGTAAAGTCTTAAAGGAAAGAAATGATAATTTCACCAGAGGAAATTCTTACAACAATGGCTACTTGTCTTTTTTTTTTCCTGTAGCAGTCTTAAGATTTTGTTCATTATTTATCAGCATCTCCTACATAAGGTCCTTTATTCATTTATGTAATGAAATATTTAACATGCTGCTTCTATTTTTCTTTCCTGCCAGTTCCTAGTAAATAAATAAGGTGTGTTTCTGGGAGTGCTGTCCAAAATTAAACCACAACATCAGCAAATGTCTTAGATTTTAAAATCAAAGTCATACCAACTCTGTTAGTACTATGACTTCTTATGGAATATTTTGGTTTTTTTAGCACTAAAACCCTAGATCACTTCAAATAATGTTGGGTTGCAAAATTCATAATCCATAGTCTGCTATTAGAAGAAAGTCTGAAGTTGGTAATATAGAAGTTCTTAATTTTCAACATTCGTTCACCTCAAGGAACGTTTGAATGTTAGTGGCAGCTTTACCTGTTGGATGTTTTATTTATGTTGATTATTAATATTACTTCCATAAGGCCTTAGCTTAAGCTAATTAAGTTTTTATTTATTAACAGAAATGATTTCTTTGTCTTCACAGAATAAAGACAATGACACTCTAAAGGATCTACTGAAAGCAAATGTTGAAAAGCCTGTAAAAATGCTGATCTATAGTAGTAAAACACTGGAGCTGCGAGAGACATCTGTCACCCCCAGCAACATGTGGGGCGGCCAGGGCTTGCTGGGAGTGAGCATTCGTTTCTGCAGCTTTGATGGGGCAAACGAAAACGTTTGGCATGTGTTGGTAGGTATTAGCTGTGAGCTGTTATTTACAGTTTATGAAACAATGTAGAAGGGTGCTGTCTTCATCTTAGTTGGATTGTAGAGGTGTTATTATTGGGCTATTTTTGGTTTTTGAAAATTAGAATTCATTGCTGTAGGTTAACAGATTTTAATAATTTCGGAAGAGAAACAAATACAGATGCCTAAGAACTATTTTTCTCATGATTCATCCATTAGAAGGACAAATGTCAAAGCAGATAGCTACAGATAGCTAAAATAATAAATATTTTTAAAAAATGAAATAGATTAATAAATATTTTAAATTTTTTTAAATATGTGATTCTTATGCTTGTGATTTAAATGTATTTTTTCCATAGCTTCTGATATGTGATATGTCTAACAAGATAGAAATATAAGGGTTTGGGGCGCCTGGGTGGCTCAGTGGGTTAAAGCCTCCGCCTTCGGCTCAGGTCATGATCCCAGAGTCCTGGGATCGAGCCCCACATTGGGCTCTCTGCTCAGTAGGGAGCCTGCTTCCTCCTCTCTCTCTGCCTGCCTCTCTGCCTACTTGTGATCTCTGTCAAATAAATAAATAAAATCTTTAAAAAAAAAAAAAAAGAAAGAAATATAAGGATTTTATGGGGCCCCTGGGCGGCTCAGTTAAGTGTCTGCCTTCAGCTCAGGTCATGATCCCAGAGTCCCAAGATCAAGCCCCACGTCAGGCTCCCTGCTCAGTGGGGAGCCTGTTTCTCTCTCTCTCCCTGCCCCTCACTGCTCGAGTCTGCTTCTCCCTCTCTCCTTACCCCACTTGTGCACCCTTTAAAATAAATAAAAGAAAGAAAAGGAAATACAAGGGGTTTTTAAATCACTAAAGTTAAGGACTATGAAATGTAAATTTGGAGGATTATTTTATATACATTAATTTTGGGGTGTGTTTTTGTGTTATTCTAGGAAGTAGAATCAAATTCTCCCGCGGCACTGGCAGGTCTTAGACCTCACAGTGATTATATCATTGGAGCAGACACAGTCATGAATGAGGTAATTGGTGTGTTTATTAATAATGAAAGTTACATAACGTTTCCTCATTAATGTTTAAGTTCAGAGTGTATTTACATACTTCACATTTAGAGTTGAAATTTGGGTCTTTGCTAATCAGGATAACTTATGCATCTGTTAAACAGATGTTTAACAGGACAGGGTGTTAAACAACATCTGGGAAGTGTCCTATAAGGTATAGCTGTAGGGAAAATTACATTCCATGTGGCAATTACACAGATTTTGTATATGATATACAGAAATCTCTTCCAAGAGCTCCTGGGTGGCTCAGTCAGTTGAGCGTCCAGCTCTTGATTTTGGCCCAGGTCATGATCTTGGGATCGTGGGATGGAGCCCCAAGTGGGGCTCTGCACTCAGTGGGAAATCTCCTTGAAGATAGTGGGAAATCTCCTTGAAGATTCTCTCCCTCTTCTGCTCCTCTCACTCTTGTGAGCACACTCTCATATAAATAAATCTTTAAAAATAAAACAGTCTCTTACGTATACCTCAGGACTAAAGCAGATGCCCATTTTGGTTATTGATTTCATTTTCTCTTCCCCTTATTTTACGGGAACAAATTTGGCTCAGCTATTTTAGATCCCTTTCCTTGTCTGTTAGGTAGTGGAAGTATATATTGCTAAATGGAAGATGAGAGAAAAATAAGAGGCCCAGATAATCAGGTCTTAATAATGAAGAGTAGGGGCACCTGGGTGGCTCAGTCAGTTTAACCTCTGAGTTTTAATTTTGGTTCACATCATGATCTCATGATCTCAGGGTCGTGAGATCAAGCCCCATGTAAGGCTCCCCGGGGAGTCTGCTTGAGATTCTCTCCCTCTTTCTCCCTCCCACCCTATGTGCACACTCGCTTGTGCTCTCTCTCAAATGAAGAAATAAATGTTTAAAAGAAGATAATGAAGAGTAAAAGCAGAATATATAGAATTTGGGTGTAGAAGAGTTTTACTAAAATTGCTGACCAGTTCTTAAGGAACTGGAGATAAGGCATTGCACATAGGAGATAGGTAAAATATTTGAAATCTTGTTTGGAGTATTGGTTTTAAGGAATGAATTTTATGTCTAGCAGCAGGGCCTACAATCTGTACTTTGAAAAAGTTTTCCAGGTAATTCTGCTATTAGCCAGGTTTGAGACCCACTGTTCTGAAGTTGAGTAACATAAATATGTTTTCCTCCTGTGATGCTTCTACAGTCTGAAGATCTGTTCAGCCTTATTGAAACACATGAAGCAAAACCACTGAAACTTTATGTGTATAATACAGACACTGATAACTGTCGAGAAGTGATTATTACACCGAATTCTGCATGGGGTGGAGAAGGCAGGTAAGGCCATTTTTCAGACAAAGTTATGATTTCTTAAACTTACCAGTAGATATTATAAAATCATTGCTTTTATTTTGAAACACATTATTAGTTTATTGTAAGATTTCTGTTGAGAAAAGGAAAGAGTTAACCTAGAATCCTGAAATTAGTAATCAACTAGTAATCCATTTTTTTAAAATTTATTTTATTTATTTTGTCAGAGAGAGAGGAAGAGAGAGAGAGAGCGAGCAGAGGCAGACAGAGTGGCAGGCAGAGGCAGAGGGGAGAAGCAGGCTCCCTGCCGAGCAAGGAGCCCGATGTGGAACTCGATCCCAGGACGCTGGGATCATGACCTGAGCCGAAGGCAGCCGCCCAACCAACTGAGCCACCCAGGCATCCCAGTAATCCATTTTTTAAAATAGATCTTTTTTTTAAAGATTTTATTCATTTATTTGACAGAGAGAGATCACAAGTAGACAGGCAGGCAGAGAGAGAGGGGAAAGCAGACTCCCTGCTGAGCAGAGAGCCTGACGTGGGGCTTGATCCCAGGACCCTGGGATCATGACCTGAGCCGAAGGCAGAGGCTTTAACCCACTGAGCCACCCAGGCGCCCCGGCCCAGTAATCCATTTTTTTAAAGCATATATTTAGGTCATGTGGTATGTGTATATACTATGGTTCTTTCTTTACTGATCTAAGAGCAAACAGCCTTGTTTCATTTTCTTATTTTAATAAAATAGTTTTCAGTTTTATTTTCCTAGTTCCCTTCCCGAACAATGGGGTAACACAGGTGTAACTTTCTCTAGCTATTGGGGAAATTTCTTAGCCATTTGTGGAAACTGTTGGCTTTCAAAAATGACAGATTTCAAGCAAAAGATAGACGGAATTGCAACAACAATAAAAAGCAACTTAGAGGGGCGCCTGGGTGGCTCAGTCGTTAAGCGTCTGCCTTCAGCTCAGGTAGTCATCCTGGGGTCCTGGGATCGAGCCCCACATCGGGTTCCCTGCTCGGCAGGAAGCCTGCTTCTCCCTCTCCCACTGCCCATGCTTGTGTTCCTGCTCTCGCTATCTCTTTCTCTGTCAAATAAAATCTTTAAAAAAAAAAAGCAACTTAGAGGAATGCCTGGGTGGCTCAGTTGGCTAAGCATTTGCCTTCATCTCAAGTCATGATCCTAGGGTCCTGGGATCGAGCCCCACATTCAGGCTCCTTGCTCAGCGGGTAGCCTGCTTCTCCCTCTGCCTGCCACTCCCACTGTTTGTGAGCTCTCTCTCTAACAAATAAATAAAATATTAAAAGAAAAAAAAAAAGAGAAGAAAAGTAGCTTAAAAAGATTATCAAGCCAAGCAGAGAAGCAAACTATAGAAAATCAGTTTTCCAGGACCATTCATCCAGTCATTTTCCCTAATTTCAAAAAGCCAAAGCGAAGCAAGCATAAGGACTTGACTTTGCTTCTTTAGGTCTTTCAGCTGTTGTTTAAATTGTACGAGTTTTTCATTACTGAAAGCCTTGTTTAATTGAGGAATTATTGAGTATAAGCCATAATTATAGGAAGCCTAGGGTTTGGAAACCTTCTAAATACTTTATAAAAGTTCTAGCATTTGCTGGGGAGAGGGTGACTTAGTTGAGGCAGGCAGAGAAAGACCCTGTTTGTTCATAATATCTTTCCCCACACTACCTGAGATTCTGTAGCTGACTGTATGTTGCAACCAGGATGCTAGCTTGTTGCAATTTGAGAAAATAGAGGTATCACCTTAAGAATCTGGACTGTCTAGGGCAATTCTTGATCAAGTTATTTTCCATTGTCCAGGTTTGTAAACACACAGAAATATCTCAGGGCGTTCAAAATCGACTCATTTCAGAGGGACTGCCTCATATTTAAACTGAATTTGTAGAGAAGCTGCTGTGTTTATTAGCATGGCAAATATTTTGTTTATAATAGAAATATTTCCCCTCTCCAGTTAGAAGAATACTCAGGTCAGATTAGTATCACAAGAGTACTTGGTAAACACAGAATCAAAAGTGCAAGGAAGAGATTCTGGTGATGGTGAAGTCCAGATGCAAAGTACATCCCTAATTCCAAGAACCTTGTTTTTAAATGCCTACCTCTGAAAGGCTATCGCTGATCAGTTTAAATTATTTAATCTTACTTTCTTCCTCTCAGTCCAAATCTAGTTCAGTGAGAATTGCAGATTTTATGGTAGAAAGGATAAAAAGTGAGCCAAGAAATAAGTAATTTTGTAATATGAAACATCATTGTAAAATCAGATTTGGATTAGGAAGAGCTTGGGTTGGCCACTGCATGCTCTCCCAGCTTTTGGTGGTGGTAGTATCCACAGAAATTATAGATGCCTTGGCAGGAGAGAGGCACAAAGATAACTGTGCGTGGCCCTCTCAGAAAGTATCAAGTAGTTTGGGAGATAAAAAGCAATCTTGATAGAAACCTAAGATGGAATCTGATTGTGAAGAGCTTACCATGGACAGAAATTTGGATACACCTCGGGCAGTGGGACTCTGAATCACTGTACCCGTGGAGGTGGTCATTGGTTCCAAACGGAAGAAACCAACTGTTGTTGTCATAAGCAAACATGAGTTTACTGCTATGGAGTTGCTCATATAATCAGAGAAACGGCTAAAGTATCAGACATGGGAATGACAGAATTCAGCACCGCTAGGGAGTTACAGAGGAAGGAAATGAGCAGTTTTCATTAGTATTCTACTGAAGCGATGAAGCCATTTTAGTTTTTTTCTGTCACTCCCAAGTTTTACAGCCATGGGTAGGAGAGGTAGATTGGCCTGCTTTGGGTTATGAACCATTCCTTGGTTTGGACAAGGCCCCTTAATGGACAGTCCCACCAGCACTGCACACAACACAGAGAAGTAATTCTCCAAAGGAAAGAAAGAAAACAGAATCTTGGGAGGCCAGCAGACTGTGAAAAGAAGCAGTGGGATTATGTCTTATTAAAAAGATGCCTCTGGTGGCAGTGGGAGGATGAAGTAGAAGGAATCTGGATTAATTTGGATTGATGTGTGTCACGTTCTGAAATAGAACTTTGGGCTGTGTAAATGACACCATCGTACAGAAGTGCTTGGAGCTCTTCAGTGGAAAGGCTATATGTCATTCATTAGGCAAATAATTACTGTCTGCTGTGTGCCAGGAACTGTTACGGCAGTAAACAAAATGAGGTCTCTGCCCTGAAGGACCTTAACATTTTATTGGGGGAGACAAAAAATAAATGTGCAGTGTGTTAGATGATGATAAATGCTTGAAGAAAAATAAAGGAAAGTAAAGGTAATGTCTGGTGGAGGAAAGGGTGCTGTTTTGTAAAGGGTGGTCAGGAAGACCTCTGATGGGGCGCCTGGGTGGCTCAGTGGGTTAAAGCCTCTGCCTTCGGCTCAGGTCATGATCCCAGTGTCCTGGGATCGAGCCCCACATCGAGCTCTCTGCCTACTTGTCAAATAAATAAATAAATAAAATATTTTTTTTAAAAAAAGGGAAAGACCTCTGATAGGATGACATTATTTAAAAGAATGGAAATCGGTTTTGTATTTCAAAACCTCAGAGAAATGCAAGCTATGATTGAAACAGTAACTTCAAGAAAAAAAATATTTTCGTAGCCTAGGATGCGGCATTGGATACGGTTATTTGCATCGAATACCAACACGCCCGTTTGAAGAAGGGAAGAAAATTTCTCTTCCTGGACAGATGACTGGTACACCTATTACTCCTCTTAAAGATGGGTTTACAGAGGTAAGATAACTTCACTACTGGTGATATCACACAATTTCCAGTAAAACAAATCAGGTGTCTGTGGAGGGGCCCGGGGGGGGGGGGGGCGGAATAGCCCTGAAGGCAATACGGCAGGTGAGGAGGTAAGTGTTGACCATGGTGAATATGAAGTTCCTGTATGATAGCAGATGGCTAGCCTGTGGATCTGGATTTCAGGAACAAGGATAAGGCTGGAGATAGATTTGGGAATCCTCAGCAGAGGGAGGGTAATTTAGCCTAATGTGAATGGTGATTAAAAATGTCAAGGGATTGGGCATGGGTGGGTCAGAGGACTGAGGCTGGAATCTTGAATATTCCTAATATTTAAATGGATGGGCAAAAAGGGGATTCAGCAAAGGGAGCTCAGAAGAAATCCTAAGGAAGGACAGAGCTTCAAGAAAGAAGGCATGTCGACTCTGAGGTACTGAGAGAAGTCAGGTGAGAGGACTGAAAAACACATGTCCTGGATGAGAGCATTTCAGAGACTGGTGGGGTGCAGTTACCAGACCAGGGGGGACAGAGAGCAAACATGGGTGATAAGGTGATGATGAGAGCTGGTGCTTAGTGTTTCAAGAAACTTAACTGAGAAAGCAGAGCAAGATGCTGTGCGGGGACTATTACAGGATCAAAGTGAGGTTTTTTAAGGAATAAGATATTTGCACAGGCTTATAGGCTTTTAGAATGTTTTCTGTGCAAGTCTCACAGGACATTAACTTTCTTGTCTACATGAATAAGTAAGAACCGAACATCCGGAAGGGAATGCTACCATTGTAAAGACAGGGCTGCCACCACGCTCATTTTCTGGTGCACGGTTTGGCCATCCCCAGTTCTAGAGAAAGTGAAGAGGAGCTAGAGAAGTGGGACCTTTCCTCACTCTCCACCCCTGCCCTTGGCCCATGGCCAGAGCCCATGTCATTTCATGCTTAGATTCCTACCACCGTGTCTGCTGCTCCTCATCAGTGGTTTCTGCCCCAGTCCTAAGCTTGTGGGCAGTCTGAGAAGACCAGAGGGTGAAATGGCAGCTGGGGAAAGGGGCCAGAATGCAAGTTGTGTTGGAATGTGCCGGGGGCACTGGAGTTGGCAGAAGTTGGAGTATCCAGAGGTGAAACTGCCCATCCATAGAATCCATGTAGACTTACTTATCCCTCCCGCACACCGGAAGGTAGAGGTCTGGCTGCCACATTCATTCACTGGTGAGAGAAGATAAGATGGGCTCACCAGGTTAGAATCTTGAGAAACTTCCAAGGACTCTATCATGGTGTTAAGGCTTCTGAGCTGATTTCTTCCATGAACAGTGAAAGTTAAAAACTGGCTGAGAACTCAGAGTAGAGGAAAGGTAGAATAAAATGATTTGGGGACAGCTATGAAGGAGGAAAGAGGAGAATCTCCTTCTAGAGTAGTGTGTGTGATGGGGGAGATGCCACGTTATCAAGAGACTGGAAGTGACACGACTGAGACATTGGGCTTTGACGTGTAACAGAAATAGGAAGGAGTGTCTGAAGGCAGAAGTCCCAGCTAAAACTTCTGACAGCTAGTTTGATCAAAAAAGGTATCTGTTAAGAAATAAAACAAATGAGCAAACAAAAAAAGAGAAAAAGGCAATCTGAGAAACAGACTCTTAACTATAGAGGACAGATGGTTACCAGAGGGGAGGGTAGAGGTTGGGGATTAAGAAGGGCACTCGTGATGAGCACCAGGTGATGTATGGAAGTGTTAAATCACTTTTCAACTGAAACTAATATTACACTGTGTGTTAACTAACTGGGATTTAAATAAAAACTTTTGTTTAAAAAAGGTATCTGTAGGAACAATGAGAGACAATATCTGTATGTCCTTTCAAGTAAACTAGAGTAATTTTTTTCTTTCCTTCTTTTTTTGGTAGGTCCAGCTGTCCTCAGTTAATCCCCCATCTTTGTCACCACCGGGAACTACAGAAATTGAACAGGGTCTGTCTGGACTTTCTATTAGCTCAACTCCACCAGCTGTCAGTAATGTTCTCAGTACAGGTGTGCAGAAAAATCTATTCTCTTTTCAACCCACTTTATTTTACACGAGACTCTCTTCCATCTCTGGCTATAGAATTTTAAAACTTAATGCCGATTTACTTTGAGAAAAGTACATTTAAACCTCTTCTCAGTGTATCTTAGAGTCGGGACTTCTCTTAGCTTGGACAAGTTGTAGAGTCAGGACTGTACCTTCAGTTCTGTGTAATTGTCTCTTTACTCAGCAGACGCTTGCAGTACCCCCGGGTGGTAAACACTGGAGATACAAACTGGAGCAAGACACCAGACGCCATTCTCTTCCTGGGGGTTCAGTCTTGCGCGGGGGACACATGCATGTCTTCCTCCTTTTTCTTATTTCTTATTCTACCCATACAGTCCTTTTTTGTTTTAGTTTTTTTCCAGAAGCTTTATTGATACACAGTTCACATAGCATACAAGTCACCCATTTAAAATACATAATGCAGTGGGATTTATTTCTCTGTATTTGCAGAGTTGTGCACCCATCATGTCAGTCAATTTCAGAACATCTCATTGCCCCAAAAGAAACCCTATGCCCTGTCAGTCCCTCACTGGTTTTCCCCAACTCCTCAGGCCTAGACCATTCCTGATCTCCTTTTTCTTTGTGTTTTTGCCTAATCTAGACATTTTATGCAATATGCATGGTTTCTGTGACTGACTTCTTCACTTACAATAATGTTTCCAAGGTTCATTCGTGTGGTAGCATTTGGTAATACTTCCTTTCTGCAGTTAGTTATGTTCCATCATGTGAACATGCCATGTTGTTATTTGTCCATTTATCAGTTGTGGGACATTTAGGTTGTTTCTGCTTCTTGGCTGTTAGGAATAACATTGCTACGAATGTTTGTGTACAAGTTTTTGCATGAACCTGTGTCTTCATTTTTTTGGTTATATTCCTAGGCCTGGAATTGCTTGGTCACATGATATAGATCTTAACTTGGTATGTTGGTTGAGTTTATCTGTGCCTTTTTAAAAATCACCTGTTTTCTGATTTTGTTTCTTCATAAAAGCAAGAGTATATTACTATTCAATAAATGTTAAGTGAAAGAATTACATAGTTTAGTTTTATCTCATTAATACCTTTTATTCTTGAGCTCCTTTTAATATTTGTGTTCACGATTTGTTCACGTTTCCCTTTGTCCTTTGTCCTGGAAAGGACTTAAAAGAGATGGATTCACCAAGATGCAGTTAAGGTCAATGGTATGATTTTTACACTTGGTCCCTAGGTTCAAGTTCCAGCCCTTTTCAGAGTCTTCATTTTCATTCCCAAAGGTGTGTTTTTCTAGATAAAATGTAAAATTTCAATTTTTTAGAATTAAAAATTTCAGACATAGCCTAAGGTAGATTGCATGGTATTATGAACCACTCCCTCCCACCACCACCACCCAGCCTCACCAGTCTGCACTATGGTGACCTGCTTTTCTACCCCCTACCCTTTGCTGTTTTCTTCCCAGCTTTTTTGAAATGTGACTTGCGTACCATAAAATTAAGTCACTGTATGTATGCAGCTCCGTGATTTGTAGTAAATTTATGGAGTTGTGAGGTCATGACCACAAGCCAGGTTTAGAACATTTCCTAGATGAAATGAAATACTAATGTCGCCAATATAAGTCATAGATATAGTTGGGAGGGAATTTAAAGTTTATTTCAATTGAGCGGTGTTGGGATCCTTTTTCATATTGTGATTTCTTTTTCTTATATTCCATCAGATGGTCTTCTAGTTTATTCCTGAATAGACTTAGTACAGGTGGGCTGGTGTAACGCCCACAGCAGCAGACTGCTCTGTGTCTGAATAACTCTTTCCTCTTTTAGAGTAAGTGTTACAGTGCCATATCAGAGCTCTTCTGACATCTCTCCTCAAGTCGCAGCTTCTTTTTGACATTTTAAATCTTCCCTCATTACATTATAGTTACACTTGTCTTAGAAGCACAGGCACTGGGATCCCTGGCCTTGTTACACTGGAGAGAAATGGCTTCTTGAATATTAAAAGACAGAAATGTCAATTATTTGTTCAGAAGAGACTAAAATCAACATTTTCACTTAGAGAAAATTGGTTTAAAAATTGAATATTGTAGCAACATATAACATGTGAGAACCCACTTTTTTTGTTACTTACCTGTCTTTATTTTTAATTAAATTGCTGCAAAGTAGCCCAGTCAGTAACTGTAGAAATGTTTAAAAATATATATGTATATATGGATTTGGAAATTTGGGGATCATAAAATTTTAGAAAATGAATATATCCTTTGGAAAGGACATTAATCAGTATGACCATTTTTATACACTCTTATGCTTCTGTCCCCTGCTTGCTGTTTCTGCAGAGAACTCACACCATTTTACAGGCTGTGTATTTTACTTGCTCAATATCAGACTCCGTTTTCCTTCCCCTCATTGGAATATATCCTACAGGTTGTGATTTGTCATTTCGTTATGCTGTAGAGTGCATCGGGGCTTAGAACAGTGTCCAGCATATAGTAGGTGCCCCCCAAAACCTTGAATGGATGAACATATCAGCTACCCAACTTTTTACCTCCATTTCTGCAGAAAAGTAAATACATAATAAATTACTATCTGAAAAGGTTTCCTTCATGCTTTTTAGGCACAATTCATTCCTGCTTACCATATTTAAGCAGATTTCTATAAGACAATCTGGAATCCATGTACATTGTTACTATTGTTTGGACAGCAAAACCTCTCACATGAGTAGGTGGTAAACATTAATAGATAACCTTTATTATGTAGAATCCTAAGACTTACTTGCATTTGAAGAACATAACTTCCTCAAGCTAGCATTAGTAAAAAGACTTCAGAGGAGGGTCACAGAACCCACCCATTTCCTACCAAAAGGAAATGGAAATTCAGGAAGCCAGGTCATTCTCTCCATCTCTGGAGGCCCTCATACTCTCGTCTCTTTCAGGCTGTCCTCATGACTCTCCCTTTTAACAGACTGGCATCCATTCTCTCCCAGGGCACATGCTCCCGCTGCCCCTAGCAGCCCTGGGTTTATGTGGCGTTTAGTTCAGGAGCCCAGTAGAGATTGACTGGAATCCTGGAATCCCATTTCTGAATTTTTTTTTTTTTAAGATTTTATTTCTTTGACACACAGAGAGAGAAATCACAAGTAGGCAGAGAGGGAGGCAGAGAGAGAAAGGGAAGCAGGCTCCCTGCTGAGCAGAGAGCCCAATGTGGGACTCGATCCCAGGACCCTGAGATCATGACCTGAGCCGAAGGCAGAGGCTTGTCCCACTGAGCCACCCAGGCACCCCCATTTCTGCATTTTTAAAACAATTTTCTAATCTAGCCCTGCTTAGGTCAGATGTAAAACTCTTGTCCAGAGAGGGACTTAGCTGGGGTGGGTTTGCAGAGCCTCCTACACCTGTTAGGCCAGACTCTGCTAACAATCTTCACTAAAGGCCATAGGCAGAGTATGTAGATCAGCTAAGGCAAGGAAGCAGCCAGAAACCAGGACTGAATGAAGACCTTACCATGGTGGGGAAGGAAGGGCGCTGAAGACTGTCCTAATAAAGTCTATTCTTTGTCAACTGAATTCGTTAGACATTTTTTTAAAGATCGTGTTTTCGTTTCAGGTGTCCCAACGGTACCATTATTGCCACCACAAGTAAACCAGTCCCTTACTTCTGTGCCACCAATGAACCCAGCTACTACATTACCAGGTAAGCAGCCGGAGACTAGAGGTGCGTGTATTAATAATAGCATGACTAATATTGTGCGTCTTAAAAAAAAAAAAAAAAGAAAAAAAAATCTTACACCTTTGTGGTGACTTTTCAAAAGTCTTTCAATCAATAAAAATAATTAATAAAAAAGTCTTTAAATCTCCTTTTACCTTTGCTGTAACTCTGTGATAAATGAGAGCAGATGTCACTGAGCTGTCCATTACCAGCTATTGGCGGCTGAGCCTCAGGCTCCTTATCCTCCGCCCGCTACCCCACCAGTACATCGTGAGGCAGGAAGAAGCAGCGTGTAAAAGTCTGTCCTTCCGGGCTTCCTTAGGGCTGTCAGATAGTCGTCTCTGTGAATAAATATTGTGTCCTGAAAGAGAGATTCCCTGTCACGTTCTTCAGAAGCTCTAGCATAAGTTAGATTTTTTTTATTTCTCTTAAGGTTCCTAGTGACGACCAAGTGTCTTTATTCATCAGGTAGCAATCAAATACTATTTGAGGGCTCAAATATACTTGCATTGTGAGAACCTTTAATTGTGTGACTAAAGAGGTCATTACATATACATATGAAGCCATGAATCAAATGTGTAGAGACACACACACACAATGGTGAAGAAGTGTGGTAAAATGTTGACATGTGAGAAACTTGAGGGAAAGGTATATAGGGGGTTTCTGTATAAACTTTTGCAACTGTAAGTCTGAAGTTATTTCAGGAAAAAAAGTGAAAAGTGGGAAGCACTATAAACCTCTGCCATCAAAGAGAAGCTAAGTTTGCCTTTACTCCCGCCCTTACGAGCCACATCAGCCCTTTCTCCACCACACTCAGGCCATCTTCATTCTGGCTCTCAGGTCTGGAAGTATGTGGATGGGTTTTAACCCTTACTTAGCCTCCTACTCACATAGCTACAGAAAGACAGTTTGCTGAAGTGAGCTCTTGCACGCTGGTTACTTTTAATGTTAGGACTTAGCAAGTGGACTCCTGGCGTTCTCGTTTGCAGTGGGGAGTACTTGTTTCAGAGCACAAGGATGAAACGTTTTCCCCAGAGGGGGTGGTTTACCTTTTGTTCTCTGCCTTCTCTCCAGGTCTGATGCCTTTACCCACAGGACTGCCTAACCTGCCTGCCCTCCCCAACCTCAACTTCCCCGCACCGCACGTCATGCCAGGCGTCAGCTTACCGGAACTCGTGAACCCGGGTATGTTGCCCATCCTGCCTTCCTAGGACTCTGGCTAATAAAAAGCTTTTATCCAGGAAAGCAAATCCTCTATTGCACTTTTTTCCAGAAAGAGTAGATCAGTTTAACAAATTTCAGCCGCTTCAAATAAATATTAATCTTTTTTACTTAAAACAGAAGAGGAGGAATAGTGTTTCTGTGATTGTCCTCTACGTGTCTGCCTCTCCTCCATTTTCCTCTCCTTGTACCCGACAGCCTGAGTACCTCAGAGGCCATCTGCAGAAGGAGAACAGTGTTGTGGCGCTGCCGTTACTGACTTAGATGGAAGGGGTTCAGTCCCCCCAGCGGAGGTGAATGAACTCCCTGCTACTCTCCTGTCATGGGCTACTCTCCTGCCCCCAGTGGTGCTTTTGAGTACTCAGGCCCAGGACCTTGGGCTGTGAAACCCTCATCCTGGCTCAGCTGGCTGCATTTGTTATTTGATAAATATTCTCTCTTATTAACAGATGTTTCTGTAACAAAAACTGTTGAGATTTGAGCTACAAATAGTTAAGCTAGCCAATATCAAGCCCTTCGGCTCTGACTTTATGCACTGATGGGAATGAAGCAGCAGAGTGTCCCACAGATCTGCTCTTAGAGTTAATGATTACCCACATTAACTTGGAGGTGGCCGCAGGTCAGGGATATTCATTTCTGATTTCCGTAGGTAGGCACATGAGTGATGTCAGTGAGTGTATACTGTCGTGTTTCTGTCTGGGTCATAATGGCCCAGAGGTACCACCCCCTCTCTGGGTGTACTCATTACCTGCCCTCATTAACCCGTTTGCTTTTCAGGACAGTGGTTTAAAAAGCAAATGAAGACTGTAAAGTCTAACATTTACCTATCTTAGCGCTCCCTTTGTTTTTTCTTTTATGCCCCCGTATTCTTGGCTTCTTCCACCCTTTTCCCAAATTAACAGACTCTAAGAGCATCGAGGGTTTCGCCAGCCCAGTGGTTGCTCTGAACATGTACGTTCTACCTTTCCTTGTTTCTTAAGGAATACTCTTTCTTCATTCTGCACTTTGAAATCATCACAGTAAACCCACCAAGTGTAATGGTTACCAGTCACAGGGCTTGAAGAGAGGCTGGGTTGGTACTTCCAGTGAGGCTAACGGGGAGTGGGGGCTGCACGACAAGCCCCTCCCTTCCTCGGCCTCCCCTCAGGGCTGGCTCCCTGTCCTCCTCCTGTTGTCTGTCGAGAGGGCAGCTCTGACCCAACTCACAGTTGGCCGGGGGACTGGGAGTCCCCATCCAACGCTAGTGTAGCAGCATTGCCTGCTGGGCAGGCTTCTATCTGTCCTAACTGGGAGAATCATTTCTTCTCGGAACTGGCCAAGTCACATGGGGGTTTTGGAGACTAGAAGCCCGGAACTTTGCCTCCTGGCCACCTGGTCTGGCCGTGGATATTTAGGTCTGGAGTGGCCTCCAGCTGAGGACAAGCAGGGATTGTGATGTGTGTTGCCCTTCCTCGGCTTCGGTTCTCTGGTGAAATGCAAATACACTCGTGTGATGATGACTGCTGCCTTTTTAGTGCTGGTAGGATGTGTGATCTCTGCCATTTCTGTCCTAGGTTTGCCACCTCTTCCTTCCTTGCCTCCCCGAAACTTATCTGGCATTGCACCTCTCCCCATGCCATCCGAGTTCCTCCCGTCATTCCCTTTGGTTCCAGAGGTGTCTTCTGCAGCAAGCTCAGGGGAGCTGCTCTCCTCCCTCCCACCCACCGGCAGCCCACCCTCCGACCCTGTCACGACCACTGCAAGGGCAGAGGCTGCCTCCGCACCCGCTGTGGATGTGACGCTCCCCGCCCCCAAGGCCCCCAGCACTGTTGAGGACAGAGGCTGCGAACCCACCCCAGCCAGCGAGAAGCCTGTCTCTGCGGTTACGGATGCGAGTGCCTCCGAGTCACCCTAGCTTTGAAGCGGTCTTCAGAGTCAGCGTGGTGGGCTTATTTAACCATGGGAGCGTGTCTGGAAATGCAAACTGTCATTAATTTCATCCTAGTTTGTACCGTACCTGTAGGCATCCTGTAAATAATTCCAAGGGGAAAACTGAGGAAGAGGATGTGGGCTTGTATCCTGCCAGGCCAGGGTGGTGCTCACAGGCTGGGGAGGAAAATGTCAGAGAGTGCTTGTATTTTAAAACAACCAAAAAGAATTGTGAGAGTGACTTGCTGCCAGGTTTCCACTGCCATTCTTGGGGGTATACATCTTTGGGAAAGGTGGTGACAGGGCATCCACTAGGCTCCCTGTCCCTCTGCTGCTCCTCCTGTAAGAAAATGGAATATTTTATGCCTAGTACTCACAACATTTCTCGTATTTTGTAAATCGTTTTTGAGAATGCAGACCACCTCACTAAATCGTTAAAGGAGAAGCTGTTTTACTTTTGGTCTCTGTGAGTCACATCTCTCTAAAGGTTTACACGAAAATTCCAACTAAAGATGTTTGTTAAACAGTGTGCACTATGAATCGAACATCTTTTTATTCAGCCTGTACACAGATCTTTGTTTAGAGCTCTCAGAATTACTCAGACAACATTTTGTAACTGCTGCTGTTGCTTTATACGTCCACCATAAAATGGCATTTAAAAAGAAATAAAGGAGATGTTGCACAGTTTTAAACCAGAAGGTGGCACTTTGTGGCTACTTATTATAGCTCTACTGGAACAGCATAGATACAGCAATAAATTACAGTAATTTTATTTTTCTTCTTGTGGTACATTTAAATGAGAATGAATTACCGTGTATGCACTTGTTCCTCTCTGGTATGTCACAGATCTTTAATGTAATTTTTCATGTCTCATGTTTGCTTTTTCCTAAGTTTTCTAAGAGATGGTAAGTTAAGTGGAATTGATTTATTGAATGAAATTAAATGCATATTATATCTCTTTTTTAACTAAGACGAAAGAGGTTCATTGGTTACTGACCTGATAGTAGCATGAATGTTGCTAAGGGAGCAGCACATGTGCTTGACCTTCACCTCCTCCGCCAGAAACTAGACCTAGTAGCACCGACAGTGCCCCTAATAGAGGCCTCCGTACCAGCCATTGTTTAGGTCATATCCGTTGCTGGAGCCATGTTTGTACGTAAAGCTAAATGGGAAAAGAAGACTTCAGCTCTGAGTATAGCTTCTTCTGTTTGCATTGTAAATCTTTCTAGAATATTCCTCTCAATTAACAATCCTGTTTTTGGACAAGAACTTCTAACAGGTAGGAAAAATATTCACAAGCATATTTAAATGTTACATTTTTTTACTTTCTAGGATAGGAGCCCTTGAGCAAGTTGTTATTGCATTCTAAAAGATACTCATATTTTTTTTTAAATGTTGAAGAGATACCTTAGTGGAAGGCAAGTAAATACATTTTAAGGTTTGAAAGTGATTTTAAAAAAAACAACACAACAACAAACCAGCAGTTCTTCCAATAATCACTTAACTCTTGTGTGGTCACAATTCTCGTTTGAGAATGATGACAGTCCTGGGCCATCTTCCCAGGAAAATGTCCATAAGCATATCTAAAACACTAAGCTCCGGGGCGGGAGGGATTCTTAGCACTCGTTTGGAAGATGGGCACAGGTGGGGCCTGTGTGGGCTCACTGGGTCTTCCTGAGGGCCAAAACACTTATTTTAGATATCCTTTGCTTCAAGAAAACCAGATTCAGTGTTAAATAGGAGGAGATCCTGCACTGGGACCAGAAACAGGGATGTAAAGGATAGTGTCCCTGGCAGGACGTCACTTACTGTGGCCATGTGAGGGAGGGAACCTGGGGGGTATCAGGCCTCAGGGGCCCCCCAGAATAAGTGTTATAACCGTGGCAAGGCACTCTCTGGCCAGCCTTTGCGGGGAGGATCACGTGCAGTCAGAACGACCTTCGAACCCCCTCTATCACCCTGTGTCCCTAAGTGCACCCAAGAGGACATGAGGCAGTGATAGGGGAGGGCATTAGTTTGGAATAAACTCCATTATCACAAATATTCTAAAAATCATGGTGACTTAAATAAAGTTCATTTCTCCTGTGTTCACACAGCCCACTGGAGGTAGTCTGGCCAAGGCAGGACCTGTCCGTAGCAGTGTCCGAGACCAGCTCCCATCTGGAGTTCTACAGGGTCCATTTCCATTTCCATGGTCATTCCGCAGACGCGGGTGGCAGCTGCAGTCCCAACCAGGCCATCTGGTGCCAGCCAGAAGAAGAGAAAGGTACATTCCCCTTTCTTTGGGGGACAGTTCAGAGCAGTTTCATGTCACACCCAGTACTGTGGCATACATCCTTGTGGCCAGTGTGGAGCTATGTGGCCACTTCTAGCTAAAACGAGGCAGAGAAGGGAACTCCATCTAGCCTCATGGCTCCGCCCTTAGGAGGAGGAAGAGGAACTTGTGAGGCCCAGGGAGCAGCCCTGCTGCACCCCGCGGAGCAGGACCGAGCCAGAAGAGGCAGTGTGGTCCGGGTGCTGGGGAGTTGGACAGGAAGGTTTCTGAGAGACAACATTGGACATGAATTAGGCGAAGGGGGAGAGGGGCAGAGACCTTCTAGGTTAGGAAGTGTTTGAGGAGTAGAGTACATAAGGCCCTGAGGGCCAGGCTGGGGAGTGGTGGCTTTGTCTTTCTAAAAATGGGAGTCACTGAAGGAACTCCATGGGGAACAGGCTCAGATCAGCGTGTGAGAAAGTCTGTCTAGCAGCGGGGAGGCCGGAAGGGGCTGCACAGTCCCTCCAGGGGCCACCAACCCAGAAATGAGTAAAAAGAAGGAAGAGCTTCAGGGCAGATGGAAAAAATAGAATTGCAACTGTCATCCAGAGGTCACTTTTTTTTTTTAAGGCTCTTCTTAAAGATTGTTTTATTTGAGAGAGAAAGAGCCAGGAGGATGGGGGGAGTAGAGGGAGAGAGGGAGGGTCTTAAGCAGGCTCTGCACTCAGCACGGAGCCCAGTGTGTGGCTCCATCTCTTGACCCTGTGATCATGACCTGAGCTGAAACCAAGAGTCTAACGCTTTGGGGCGCCTGAGTGGCTCAGTGGGTTAAAGCCTCTGTCTTCGGCTCAGGTCGTGATCCCAGGGTTGTGGGATCGAGCCCCGCATCGGGCTCTCTGCTCAGCGGGGAGCCTGCTTCCCCCTCTTTCTCTGCCTGCCTCTCTGCCTACTTGTGATCTCTCTCTGTCAAATAAATAAATAAAATCTTTTAAAAAAAAAAAGATTAAAAAAAAAAAAAGAGTCTAACGCTTGACTGACTGAGCCACCCGGGCACCCCATCCAGAGGCCCCTTTGACACCTAAGGCTGAGTGTGATATGACTTGTCCCTTCCCCTTTGGTTTTTGTTCCTGTTTTATCCTTAGTCCATTATTAAGCACACTTACCAAGGACAGCGAAGTTTAGCTCATTTCCTGACAAATGAAAAAGGAAAAGAAATTAAAAAGACCTTCGTTATTTGTGAGACACTAGCTAATGTTCAGGGATGGGCTCTGCCTTGGCCCGAAGGTGAGGGCTTTCCCTTTAATTTTCTCACCCCACAACACTGACATTTCTCTTCCACCCCGGACCTGTCCCCTCCCTGGCGCCCATTAGGAGCACCGACAAACACCTCCTCCTAGGTGGTCATGGAATCAGGCTGTTCCAGAACTCAGGGGGGTAAGAAGACAACACAAAGGTCCTTGTCTACTAAGACATTTTACCACTTAGTAAATTACACATGTTAAGAGACTATTGCTTGTATTTATTTTATTGCTGATATTTTTTCCATGAGGTTTAGGAAGAACATCTTCCCATATTGCTGACCAACGCGTTCCTTTATAGGCTTCTTGCATATGAGCCAGTTAGATTAAACAGAAGAATGGGGGAGTAATACCAAGGCCAGTTATTTAAGCAGCACAGGCCAGTGGAAGAGCAGGTGGGCCCGCTCTCAGGCTGGTGGCATCCTGGGCACTGGAAACCATCCACTGGTGGAGGTGGGCCCCAGGGACTTGCAGTGTTCTCAGAGTTGAGGTTGCACAGTATTTTCTGCCAATAGATAAAACAGGCCCCTCAGGGCACCTGAGTGGCTCAGTGGGTTAAAGCCTCTGCCTTCAGCTCAGGTCATGATCTCAGGGTCCTGGGATCGAGCCCTCCATCGGGCTCTCTGCTCAGCGGGGAGCCTGCTTCCCCCTCCTCGCTCTCTGCGCTCTCTGCCCGCCTCTCTGCCTACTTGTGATCTCTCTCTCTGTGTCAAGAAAATAAATAAAATCTTAAAAAAAAAAAACAAACAGGCCCCTCTTCCACAAAGGCCACTGGGACTCAATAATACGTGCTCACTGCTGGGCAGGTAAAGAAGCAAAGAGGGTTCTTGGCTGGTAGTTGGTAGAGCATGCAACTCTTGATCCTGGGTCTTGAGATCGAATTCCACACTGGGTGTAGAGATTACTTAAAAAAACAAATGAACTCTTGGTTTTCTTTAAAAAACAAATGGAACGCCTGGGTGGCTCAGTTTGTGGGGCATCTGCCTTCAGCTCAGGTTGTGATCCCGGCGTCCTGGGATCGAGCCCCACATCAAACACTCTGCTCAGTGGGGAGCCTGCTTCTCCCTCTCCCTCTGCCTGCTGCTCCGCCTACTTGTGCTTTTTCTCAGTCAAATAAATAAAATCTTCTTAAAAATTAAAATTTAAACATCCGCAAATCAATCAATGTGATACAACACATTAATAAAAGAAAGAACAAGAACCACATGATACTCTCAATAGATGCTGAAAAAGCATTTGACAAAGTACAGCATCCCTTCCTGATCAAAACTCTTCAAAGTGTTGGGATAGA